>QEOT01009694.1:45587-211978 GCA_003123785.1 Pterocarya stenoptera | reverse complement strand
GTATCGGGAGAGGCTTTTCAATGCCACCGTCGCCCCATAACAACCATTCAAACTCATATCGAACAGACCCCACAGACAGTCGTCATCATTGTTGTTACCGCCACTGTCGAAGACTCCTTCCTTTCAAGTGGTACGCTCCTTATATACCTCATTTAAGTTATTCTAAGTAAGTTTTGTTAGATTATTTGTAAAAAATAGGAAAAATTTATTTCTCAGTCGATAGCCATCATAGGTGGTCGGAAATCCACCGTAGGCTGTTTACCCATCATTGTGTAGTTGATATTTGTGGAAGAAACAAAAAGAATCGGTGCATTCCTTTTGTTTTCATGGCCCCTGAGTTGACTCAGTCATGGCTGAGTTCAATCCAGATACCATTCGAACGATGTTGTATTCATTAGAATGGTAGAAACTCAAACATCAAGCATTTGATCGGTTCACCATATGTTTGAACAAAATTTAATATCTACGTTCGAACATATATAATTCACGTTCGAACGGGCATGTAAAAATTTTAATGTTCGAACGGGTATGGATTCGATCGAATGGTATAACATAAAATAGTTTCTAATTGTTTTAATTAGTAAATAATTTTGTGGATATGTATTATATTTTATAACTAATGTTGCATATATATTTAATTTTTTAAATTTTAGGTTAATAATGTCTTATAGGGGACGTAAGCGTGGCAGACCAAGTCAACTTTCGATCAAAACAATTCGAGAGAGGACTATCTTATTAGAGCTTCAAGTGAAGATTTCTGACTTTCTGACTCTTATTTGGAAGGATCATTTTTTTATATTAGTCTTCAATGATTGTGGTTGGACATCAATCCTCAATTAGAAGGACGAAGCATGGAACCTCGTATCTTATATTGACATTGTCTCGAATTTCTTTAAAGAGCTCGGTGGTATCAGCCCAGATGACGAGAGGGCATACACGATCTTTATTCGAGGAGTTCAGTTATATTTTTAGCAACAGACTCGCTGATTTTATTTGTATTCCCAGACTATGTACTGTGTATCCAAACATGGTGCCTAGAGAGTTTTCAGCTTCGGGTGATGGAGAGATGACTGAGGATGAGGGATCAGCTTATGCAGATGAGCTCAATACCCTTGTTGATCATGAGGTGAGGGAGTTGGTTGTTGGTCCAGATGCTCCTCTATATGATGGGACAAACAGTATCAAGTAGGCAGATCTATCTGCTTTCTTCAAGATCATGAATGTGATCATTACAAACAATATTGATCCTCGACAGCACTAGACAGAGGTTGGCATGGATCGGGATAAGTTTATGACACGCGTCACTCGTGGTGTTCCTATTGACCTAGTGAATTATATATTCGATAGGATTCGATCAAAGGTTCGGTACATTATGACAGATATATTGCCATTCGGAATCCTGATCACCTGATTTCTGCTAGAACTGGGGTCCTACCAGATATTGTCGAGCGTGTCTGGGAGCCGATGGGAACAATCAACAACTCCACCTTGTCACGAAGCACGAGACACTTGAGACTTCATCTTCATGGTCCTATTCCAAACCTAGTCGATACTCAGAGAGATCGACACTTGGGAGATTGTGGAGTGTCGTTTGGTGAAACATCCATGCAGGTTGAGGCATCAAGCGCAGCTACTCGTGAGGAGATGGCTGATATAGTGTTGCAGAGATCAGCGAACAGACATCAACATTAATCGATGCAGTGTGTATGGAGATTCGTACTGCCATGTCTAACTTACATATAGAGATTAATGCTAACATCTCTGACTTAGGTAAATAGATTGATGTCATGTCTGTGACTAAAGTCACGATCAGTACTCGACTAACACAGCTAGAGACACGCCTAGCTGCAGTCAAGAATGTGTGCAAAGAATTGAGATTTTAGTAGTTTCAATTTTTTATTTACATTCTTTTTGTTTTTGGTATGGACAATATTTGGTATTTTGTAAATTTAATTTAATTACGAATTAAATATTTTTTATCTTTTTCTAAATTAATTATTAATTTCTATTATTTAATTGTTAACTTTTATATAAATTAAATATTTATCCATAATTAAGTAAGGTATTTTGTTTCCATCAATAATATTAAAAATTTTGTAACCATTTGAACAGAATATGTCATGTTCAAAAGTTCTAGTCTTCGTCTGAGCACTTTGTTTTACGTTCGAACCGTATAGTAATATGTTCAAACGGTAAGTCAATGTTTCGCTAAATTTATTAGCTTAACCCGCCAGTTTCTTGTTCGATCATATATAATATGTGTTTGAACATTGATTGTCTTTGACGTTTGAATGTTCTGTATGTTGTTCAAACGGTAAGTCAATATGCCACTAAATTTATTGACTTAACCCACCAATTTTCTGTGCGATCATATATAATATTTGTTCGAGCATTAATTAACCTTGACGTTCGAACGTTGTTGTATGTTGTTTGAACAGTATATCAATGTCCTGTTAAATTTTGTCACTTAACACGCCAAATTGTTGTTCAACCATATATAGTTTCCGTTTAAATGTTTATTTTATTTTGTTCAGACATTTTATTTTGGGTGTCAAACGATTATTTTATTAGAGATGAAATTTTTCGTCCCATGTTTGAACGATAAACACTTTCCATCATTTTTTAGAAACGAAATTTGAATTTCATCCCTGCATCTGTTTTTTGGGACAATTTTTGTTTCATCACAAAAATGAGTTTTTGTTGTTGTGCTAAGTGTTGACCGAATCAGTGGGGTGATGGAAGTGAGTGACTTAGCTTTAGTTTAAGATCACTATTTGCAATGACCATAATTTGATTGCAACCACAATTTGGTCGTAAATAAAGGTAACTGCAAAAAAAAATATATTATTTTTATTAGTAAAATACCAACTAATATATGTAATTTGGAACTAGCTAAAAGTTACTGTTTGCATTGGAAAAAAATTTCATTGTAACAATATCGCAACAAAACTTCATCGTTGTAAGTAGTTTTTTGCGACTAAATTACATTACTACTTCCACAATTGTGACTCCAAGTTCTGAATGCTTTGAGCATGAGCTATTTTCTAGGGATCCAAAGATATATCTCTAAAATTTGCTAAAAAGAGAGGTATTTGATGTGTCTGTGGAAATCATTGTCGAGTGGAGAGGATATCTCGACCAGTTAACACTACATGGGCCTTTGCTTATGCCTGAAGCTTGCCCTACTACTGAAAAGCCCAATCAATACCAAGGGGGCCTAGTCCACTGCCAATACCGACTGGGTAACCATCCAGCGGCGATAGAAGATAAGAACGGTTATCACTCAAATTCATTAAAGAATCAACCTTCATCTCCAAGTTTGAATTTGAATAATAGATATGTCTGTTATCATTTAAACAATATAATAGTTCAAAAGCTCTATATAAGAGGAGAACCCAAGTACGTAAAGATAATTTGATTTTTTGGTACTAAAGAGTTATTTTTAATCATTGACTTAGGCATCAAAGACGTTTTCTTGAAACCCCAAACCGTCTTATTCTTTGGTTGCAGGTGATCGTGCGGTGGTGGCGATGAAACACGTCCATAACATCGAGTATATATGATAATCACTTTGAAATGACAATTGAGAGTTCGAGATACTTCCCTAGATCAAAACATTCTCATTGATGAAAGTGTGTAGAGGGCTTATAATAATAAAAAATCTCATTTTGAGTAAATAGGTCCGAGTAGAAAATGGGCCAAACAAAAAAAGGCCCTTGGCCAAACATACAAAGTCGGCGTATCAAGAATCCTACCAAGTCAAAGATGTGCATGCAACCGCCCAAGAGAAAATAAGGATCCCATGCAGATACATAACCATTTCAAACACAAGAGTACACCCCAAAAAACTCGGATCAATATGAAAAGATCTGGCATCAGCTAAGTGCAACAACAAAATCTTATATATACCAGGTAACCCTCAATAAAGGGGGACAATTTTTCCTTGGCTGAGTTCTGATTAAATTATCTTTAAAATTTAAAAACTGACTTAAGCATCGGAGTTTTTCCAGACGAACCAAGCCAACTGCACTTGAGTCATTGTGCAGGTTTACTGGATAGTTTGAAAGTGAGACACGTCCTTTACAGTGATTAAGAGTACTTTATTGGCTGACCTGACCAAATTGCATATTGAAAACCTAATCAGCATTTTTAAAAATATATAAAATTATATATGGGACTATTATTACTGTTTTTCTCCCCCTGTTTTGGATGTTAAAAGCCCTCAGTCAATATATTACCCATGAATAAAGACAGAAGGAAAGAGGTAAAAAACTAAAAGCAAACAATAAAAAAGAGGGTGAAATGTTTCACTTTATCTTTCTCGTCGAGTCATGGTCAGTCACTGAATATAATAATATTTAGAAGCTTCTGTGGAGACTTTTATACAACACCAACCGCCCAAAAGATCATGATTTCACACCGGTTTTCGAATTGGTCCTACTTCTCAATATCTATGCTAAAAAAAAAGGAAATGTCGAGGCATTATCCTCGTTCCTTCTCGCATCCTTCCTCTTTTAAATTTCTAAAAATAATAATTAAAAAAAGTGAACATTGGAGCAATTACCTTTAAATAGATTGGATTTGGATAGTAAGTTGATATGAGATAAGTTAAAATAAAAGTTAAAAGTTAAATAAAATATTATTTTTTAATATTATTATTATTTTAAAATTGAAAAAAATTAAATTATTTATTATATTTTATATGAGAATTTATGAAAATGATAAGATTATTTGTTCACTCCAATATTTAATGAAGTAGATAACCCTATTAATTAGGGTTTCTTACATGTCAAAGATGACTCCATTAACAATTATAGAAAATGTTATCTATACTTATAATTTTATTTACATAACCATACGTTGATGTATCAGCTATTAAAAATTTTGAAAATTTTTAAATTTAAAATTTGAAATTCAAATTAAAAAATAAAATACAGATAAGATGAGGTTGTCACTCAGTACGTATAATATTATGCATAAAATTGTATGTATATATAGCACTACATTTTAAATGATCACGTAACTCATAGAGAGAAATTTCTATATGGAGTTTTCCCTCTCTTTGTTATCTATCCTTTATTAAATCCCCAGTACATGCATTTAGAAATGGCCTTTCTAAGTAGTCCACTTAAAATGGGAAGTTAATGTCTGTCTGGGAAGTACTTATCTTCCCTTTGCTAGCTGGTGTAGGATCATATGGGCATTCTTTATCTTGAAAAAAGTAGAAAACTCCATTACTCAGGTGGGTTTTCTCCAAATGCATATATATATATATATATGCCCATTGTATATACTAAAAGACCCTTGTACAGACATTAGAAAGAATTAAATATTTAATTAATTGATTAGGTAATATCGTACATGGTAATGAAGGAGAATTTCCATTTTCAAAATGTCACCTAGCTTTAATGAGTGGTGGCCGGTGGCCAAATGCTGAAGGCTTTTATTGCAATTTGCAATAAATACAGAACCTATTCATGCAGTTTCCTAGACAAAATGTGGGGAAGGGGAAGACAATTACAGTTGAGAATATTTTATTAAAAAAGTGGAATATATTCATTAAACACAAATCCGATTTCAATTTCAGATTTTGCATAACTGCATTTCATTCTGTACAGATTTCTAAAACAATTATAAAAAAGCTGTGAATTAGGATCGAAGATATCAATTTTTTTTAATCTTTTCTAAAGAAAATAAAGGATAGTTATAAAAAAAAAAAAAAAAAAATTGTATTTATACACTTTAACACTATCTGTTTAGCAATATAATTGTTCTCGAGTATTTTCAGATATTCTCTTCTTAAGTATCACTCAAACACAAAATATTTTTTAATTTTAAATATTTAATTATTTCATCTAATTATTATCTAATTTTTATAATTTTTCTAAACTCATAAATAAAACACAAAAAATAATATATAACGAGATAAGGTTAACTATAAAAAGTCAAGTCAAAGGAGTCGACCTTTTTCCGTGGCCCACAGGTAATTAACCCAAAGACAAATTAAAAGTGGACCCATAATCTGTTGCCATTACACACGGTTGTTTCTGCACATTCGATGAAACTTCGGAAGGACACAAATCTGTCAGCTTCACTTTCTCTCTTTTTTTTCTTTAAAGAATCTTAAAAAAAAGAGTCCGTGTTTTAACATTCACTTTCAGAAAAAATAAAATAAAATAAATTGCAATGCCTTATAAAAAAAATTCTTTAATCATGAAAAAATATTTTATTATATAATTATAATTTTTTTAAATTTTTATATAAAATATTATAAACAATTCAATTTTTTCAATTTTAAAACAATAATAATATTAAAAAATAATATTCTAATAATATTTTATTCAACTCATCTAAAATCATCTCATCTCATCTTACTATCCAAACGAGACCACACCTCATTTTATGACTATTTATTTGTTATTATGAAGGAATCATATTCATAATTCTAGAATGTGTAAATTTTGTACAATTTTTTTTTAAAAATTAATTAAATTTGAGATTAACATAAAAAATAATTTTTTAATAATATATACTACTTTTTATTAGAAATGTGCAGCAATTTCAAACCTTAAAATTGTATCCATTAGCCTCATTATAAATATTAAATTATTTTATTTGTAAAATTTAAATATATAATTTTGATAATATATCTATCTCTTTTATTCCAATCAACAAATAGAATTTTTGCCACTTAAATAATGTGTCCAAAAAGGCTAATAAAACCATGATCACAAAACCTCTCCAACTGCAGTTTTTGGCAGGAAAACGCGTGGGAGTCTGCCGCATATATGTGTATCCGTGTGTGTATGTGTGTGTGTATATATATATATATATATATGAACCTTGTGAATCAGACACGCCAGTGGACTCCATGGAGTTAACCCTCCAAATTCTCTAGCTTAGACCCTCTCTCCCTCTTCCATTCTCTCTCTCTCTCTCAACCTTTTACTACAAAACCTTTTGAACCCAATTTGCCTGCAAAAGGAAGAAACGTGGGTTGTTATGGGTGATAAAAGGCAGAGAATGATGGCACTGACGGCCTTTTTCTTTCTGGGTCTGCTTGCAACTTTTCCTGCAGGCTGTTTCTCGGCAGCCAACCAGCCCCCTCAACTCAAGAAAAAGTCGCCCCAAACCACGGTCCCTAATCGCCTCGGTTCCTCAGTTGTTTTTCCTGTTCAAGGAAATGTTTATCCCGTTGGGTAGGACTTTAGATACTTTATTTGGGTTATTTACAAGTAGTTTTTGTTTAATAATGTTGTAGTTCTGAATTATCTCTCTTGCTCAGTTTTATGACTGATCCATGTTTGCATTATCTGATTCTTCTTCTTCTTTTCTCTTGTTTCTTGGATGGGTGTGTTTGCTTGAGTCTTTGGAACTGTGTGATTTGTTAGAATTGATTGAATGTCTCGGATATTCCTTATTCTTTTCGTTTAATAATAGCTGAACCCCATTATTTCATCGGTATTACTTATTCATTTTGCAATGATTTTGTGCTGCTATGATTCCTGGTTTTTTGGGGTTGTCCAATCTGTTTCAGTACTTGAGCTTAATCTTTAAAGTTGTTCTTTCACAATTTCTCTGAGCTTGATTTCGTGCTGATTTCCTGGGAGACCCCAAGACCCATTCGTTTTATGAGTTATCTACCGTTTATTTGATTTTCTTCAGACATTTTAATTCCTTGATAGTAATTGAAGTTCCCAGAAACTTCCCCTATTCCAGCATTACATGTCAATTCATAACCTGTTTGTTTTGTTGTGTTTTCATATGCATTTCATGGGGGATTATTGAAATATTTATGTTGTTTTCTTTCAATCTGGCAGGTTCTACTCTGTGAACATCAAAATAGGTAATCCTCCGATGCTGTATGACCTTGACATTGATACCGGCAGTGACGTGACTTGGGTCCAATGTGATGCACCTTGTACCGGTTGCACTAAGGTTAATTTCCTGTTTGATTATGAAAATAATTATACCAACCATTTGATTGTAATAATGTCCTGACCTGTATCTCTGTGTGCTTATGCAGCCACGTGATCGTCTTTATAAACCGAAAAACAACCATGTTCCTTGTGCAGACCCTGCTTGTACTGCCATGTACACCCCGGAAAACCCCAAGTGCAAGGACCCTAAGGACCAGTGTGACTATGAGGTCAACTATGCAGATTATGGTTCTTCTTTGGGTGTGCTGGTCAAGGACAACTTCCTCATTCGCCTGAACAATGGCTCTTCTTTCAGTCCTCGATTGGCGTTTGGGTATGTAACAGTTTCTCTTCATCAAAATGGGCACTTGATGTTTTGATTGGGTTATTATTTTGAATTTCATATGAATCATAAAAGTTATTTTTACTTTTTATATTGAAATTCAAGTCGATTAGCCTTTTGAATGGCATGAGCTTGATGTCAAATTTTGATATACATAATCCACGTTTTGAGATTAATGCCTGTTTACTATCATGCTCTGTTCCTCCCGTCTGCAGGTGTGGATATGACCAAAAATATTCTGTATCACACCCTCCACCATCTACAGCAGGAGTTTTGGGCCTCGGCTACGGCAAAGGAAGCATAGTGTCACAATTGCATGCTTTGGGTTTAACGCAGAATGTGGTTGGCCACTGTTTAAGTGGGCGAGGGGGAGGATTCTTATTCATTGGAGATGATCTTGTACCTTCATCAGGGATTTCATGGACACCAATTTCACACAATTCCTTGGAGTAAGCACCCTCCAAGTTCATTGTTTCCCTTCTCATGTAGCATTTTTTTCTGCAATGTGTATAATTTTCATTCCACTTTCGAAAAATTAATGCTAGATGATCTATTTCAGGTACCACTACTCATCGGGACCGGCTGAACTTCTGTTTGGTGGGAAGCCTACCGGTTTAAAAGGCCTCCTCATTGTCTTTGACAGTGGAAGCTCTTATACTTACTTCAATGCCCAAGCTTACCAAACAACAGTCAATCTGGTGAGAATGTAACAGAGGAGTTCAATCTTCTACAAATTTCCATATATGCATATACTGACAATTAATCCACCTTTCAGCTGAGGAAAGATTTAACTGGAAAGCCATTAAAGGTTGCACCAGAGGATAAATCCCTCCCAATCTGCTGGAAAGGCCCAAAGTCTTTCAAATCCGTTGGTGATGTCAAGGACTACTTCAAGCCTCTAGTGCTGAGCTTTACAAATGCCAAGAGTGTTCAGCTACAATTACCACCTGAAGCTTATCTCATTGTCACAGTAAGCACTTACTGATAACCTTCATTGTTTCTTTTTCCACGCAATTTTCTTTCAGTTTCCTGCAGCAGAGCTAGTTAGTAAAGAAATATCTAATGAAATATGGCTAACGAGTTCCCTTTCAGAAACAAGGCAATGTGTGCTTGGGAATTTTGAATGGCGCCGAGGTAGGACTTGAAAATCTTAACATAATTGGAGGTAAGAAGAGAAACCTTCCAGATGAGCATTATAATCAGACACTGCTACAATTTGCACTAATTTGTTTTCTCGTTCTGCAGACATTTCTATGCAAAATAAAATGGTGATTTATGACAATGAAAAGCAGCTGATTGGATGGACTCCTGCTAATTGTGATAGGCTTCCGAAGTTCTGAACCACACTGATGCTTCTTGAGAAGATGAATAAGCTCTTTGGCCCCCCAAAAGAATAACAAAATAACTCCAAGGCAGAAGCAATGGCAAAGGAAACGACAACATAATCCCATACGTTGGACACACATTTTTGTTTAGTCATTGAAGGTTTACAAGAGTTCATTGTCTGTGATATAATTTACAAGTAGGAACTGTAGATGGGATTATATAAATTATAAAAATCTCCATACTTGCACTGAGAAATACAATTGTTTGGTTGGTTACCAAAGAAATTTTTGGAATATCAATGTGTCGAGCAATCTCTGCCACTTTGCATGCATCTCCCATTAATTGCTGCTTTCAAGTTTCATGACAGTAACAGAACACATTATGCCGCTTGGCACCTTTAGGATTATTTGCAACATCAGCCATTTTATCTGATATGAATTCAATTCCAAAACACTGATAATCCTGTAACAGAATTCTTTCATAAGAAATCGCAAGTTGTCAGTACCTTACCCTTCTCAAGGTGTTGACAAGGAACTCAAAGAAGAGCACAGATTTTACAAATAGGCCGGTTGGATACAGAAACACTCCCAACCCATATCTCATTGCATAATTATAATTTTCTCAAATTTTTGTATAAAATATAATAAATAATTTATCTTTTTCAAATTTCAAAATAATAATAATATTAAAAATTAATATTTTAATAATATTTTATTCAATTCATTTAAAACCATCTTATCTCATCTAACTATTCAAACGAGCCCAACTGGTGCTCATAAAATAGCCACATGCATCAACAATAGTTTGGAAATAAGATAAACAATAAACACTAGTTATTTATTCAAAATAATTATGACTCATTTTGGAGTAATTTTTGGCACTTGCCCAATACTTCTCATTGCATTTGAAACACATCTTTTTTTCTTCTTGTTCCCCAAGTTTTATTGGGGTTAGATGTTTGACAGGCATTGACATTCTAATTTCGACACCACAATGGCTTTCTCCGAAATTCTTCTTATGCTCTCCCAATGTCGACCTCCACAATCAATGTTCTTGGCTTCCATCAATTATGACTAGCCCGACTTCCATTGACAAATCTTATGGCCTTGTCGTTTCTCATTTCTACGCCACAATGGCTTTCTCCTAAATTCTTCTTATGCTCTCCCAATGTCGACCTCCACAATCAATGTTCTTGGCTTCCATCAATTATGACTAGCCCGACTTCCTTGAGGCTATTTACAAAAAGCGCTGACGCAGCCTCTGAAGCCTTATCTTCTTCAAGGCAAATTTTCTTTCATACTTCGTGAATTCTCCAAACCTTTTGTAAAACAAAGGTTTCGTTAGAACGAACATCAAACAAACTTTTCAAATCATGTCTGCCACAACAAATGCAGGCTTCTTTGTATGTTTTATTTAAATGCTCACGATCACCTCGTGAAAATCAATCCTTTTCAAAATCATACATATATAGTTTATTTCATGGCATATTAATATGGGTGGTCTTATTTCATAAGTTCAAGAATTTTGGTTTCTAAGGGCTTCTTTGGGGTCTTAGACGAAACACAAAATTTTCATTTTATCTCATTTAATCTCATCTTATTTTATTCTCAAAGATAATTCAAATACAAAATTTTCAAACTAATCATTACAACTTTTTCAAATTTTCAAATAAAAAATGAAAAACAATTCCAATTTTTTTAAAATTCCCAAATAAAAACAATATTATAAAACTATATTCTTACAATATTTTAACTTTATAATATTTTTTATTCAACTTTTTCTCTCTCCTTTCCCAAAATCTAAAAAAATAATCAACTCAAACTATCCCACTACTATTCATAAACTATCTTACTACTATTCACGAAATTCTCATCTTATCTCACTCCTCAAACTAGCCAAGTTGTTTATTGATTATGTGCATCTTAATGGGTGCAATTTGATTTGATAGTCTTTACACTACATACAATCCACGTGGCATAATTTGATTCTTAAGATTTAAATTTTAAAACTTACGTTCTAAATCAAATTATGTTCAGTAGATGGTGTATGAGGTAAAGCCCTTCAAATAAAATTATTCATTTCATTTATTTCGGAGCTATTAGAACGGGATGTTTTCTTTGGAGAATATGAGTTTGAAGGAATTACAACAATGTTTTCAATGATACACCTTTTACAATTTCTGGAGGAAACCGTTCATTAATACATAATATATAAGTAATCGACCCATTCGCATCTAGATTATAATCTGGGCCTTTCCCATGTTGGTATTAAATTAGATTCTCTAATTGTTGTTCAGTGGGTTCAGAAATCGCATTGTAATCTTTGGTACTTTAAAGACTTCTGGGAGGAAATTTTTGGCTTTCTTGAAGATATGAATTACTCTATTTCCCATGTGTTTAGACAAGGTAATGCTCCAGCTAATTTTTTGACAAAGATGGGTGCTGATGGTACTAGTGCGACATAGGATAATTCTAATCATCTTCCTCATCTATTGAAAGGAATGTTGAAGACAAACAAGCTGGGCCTCCCGTATATAAGATCTGGCTAATATTCGGTTTCCCATAATGAGGTAACGTTTGGTTTATTTGTTTTATAATCTTATATTGATTTGCATGTACTTTGGTTTTGCAGGTTTTCTTGGTTTTCTTGATTCGGTTTCCTTCCTGAATTTCTCTGTATTGTTATGATTGTAATTTTGGATAATTTGGTTGGTTTTCGTAGTATTCGATTTTGATGCCTGGGTTTTGGGGCTTTTCTTTATTTGTATCCCACAGACATTTTATTGTAACCACGGTTTTCATCCGTTACAAGTAAGAACAATCAATAAAATTTGGGATTCCGCCCTCAAAAATAAAATAAAAAAGTTATGCAAGTAGCTAGACATTAATTTTGCTAATTCAAATTGAATAGTGAAATAAAGTCAATCTATTTTTGATATCATATCTATAAAAGTAATTCATCATAGTTATGAACTTATGAACTCCAACTCCGTGGTCACACTAAACATATCCCAATATCATTAACAAGAATAAGAAAGTCTTTAATTTCACACTGCAAGACTCAACACTTTGAATTAAAAAAAAAAAAAAAAACTTGCTTTTTCTTCACGAAATATTACTTACTAGACGTTGTATGGAAACATATGAACAGAGGCTTCATTTCCTTTTCACGGCCATGGTTCGGGTGGCTTCATTTCCCCACAATTTTTAAAAACCCCCAAGTTTTTATTTTTTAAGGTCTTGTTATAAGGTAAGTTTTACAAAAAATTAATTTCCTCCCCTTATTTTTTTTTCTTTTTTTACAGTTTGCTCTCTTTGGGATAAATATAGAGGCAAAGCAAGTGACTTGAAATGCTATTATGTTTGAGGAGACATAAAACTGGTGAACTGATAAGTACAACCCTAAATGATGAGACATAAAGAAAGTGAGTTGTGTTGTGAAATTATGACAAAAAATCAAAAGTAAACAAGAAATAAACAGACAATCAATTATATCATACAGATTTATGTGATTCGGCAACGTGCCTACGTCCACAAAGCTGCAGAGAATTTTATTATGTTAGGAATCACAAAATACACTTTGGAGCAAAATCTCACTTTTCAAAACACTAAGAACCCTCATTAAGTACATATTTATAGTGCTACACGGCGAAAATCTTAATTTTTACTTTTTTACATTATTCACTCGAGTGGCGTGTCGAGCGCGCTTCAAGCATTCTCTATCCAAGATTCGCTCGAGCACATGTCGAGCGAACTCTCTGTCTGAGATTCGCTCGAGCGACCTGTCGAGCGAGTGTCGAACAAATTTTCTATCTGACACTTTTTCTGATCACTTCGGCTTGAGCATATTGGCCCAAACTTGCGTTCTATGACACAAGCCTCTTTGAAAATCTATTCAAAAATTCGAAACAAATCATTGTTGGTTCAGGTCGTCAAGTTGGGCTGCCATAACAATAAACCAGACTCCACAAAACCAACAAGTTACAGCTAGAAACACGGGATTAGACTACATAAAAGTAAGAGACTTAGCTTGAAGGGGAAGGAGCAAGGAGATAGGAGAAAGGGAAAGGAACGACTAGAAAAAGGATCTATATTTTATTTTCTTCATTTTATTTATTGCTACAACTATGGATGAGCATCGATCCAAGTATCATACAACTGTCCAAACACCACCGTGGACCATTCGACTGCATTGATATCCGACCTAGATGAAAAAATGCATCAATATGTTCCCCTAAGTTGAAGTTTCCAGTTCCTCCCCTACATATGAACCTAGCTAATTATGAAACCACTACCCATGCCTCTTTATAAACTAACTTGCCATGAGCATTGACTGTGTCAAACCATACTTTTTAGTGTTGCTCCACCTTAAAGCCCTTTATCCACCACAAATTCCACCCGGTAAAATGGCATACGACATATTGTTAAAGATCAGTAATACTACCCAATATTGTTATATGATATTAAATGACAATAGATTATTTGTTATGCCCAACTTTTAGGTCAATCATTTGATGTCACATAATGGAATGAGAGGTTAATGGTTAAATAGATGATAAATAGAATTTTTCATTATTAAATAATTATGAATTGCCAATTAAACAGAATTTTTCTTGTTGTTCCTCAAGTTTTATCGGGGTTTGATGTTTGACAGGCATTGACATTCTAATTTCTACACCATAATGGCTTTCTCCGAAATTCTTGATCTTATGCTCTGCCAATGTCGACCTCCACAATCAATCTTCTAATTGGCTTCATCAATTTTGACTGGCCCGACTTCCATTGACAAATCTTCAATGACAATAGAGAGAGAGAGAGAGAGAGAGAGAGAAGGGTTTTGCAAACTGATGGAAAAAAATGAGAAAGAATGAGAGAGGCTTTGTTTCAGCAAAAGAGAGATGAATGTGAGGTGCGGCGGAGTGGAAATTTTGCTATCCCTTGTAATGTGGTTCATGAGATTTAAATGTAGATTGCTGACGTGTCCAATTTTTATTTGTTGTTGTTGAAAGACTGAGAACGATGTAATCGTCCAAAAGAGGGTTGTAAATGCAAATGTGCGACATGTTTTTCGAGAAGCAAATATGTTGGTGGATTTTTTGGTTAAGGAATATACTAGGGGGTGTCTTTGGATTTTTTTGGGGATAATTATGGTCCAGGTTAGTTTCGTGGTCTTGTACGTATTGATAGATGAGGTTTACCTTATATTCGAATACGGTAGAATTTTTATTTGGGTTTGTATAAAATAGTCTTCGGTTTATATTGGTTTGATGCCTGGGTTTGGTGTTTATGTCTATATATAACTCCCAGGTGCCGGGTTTGGTACCACGATTTTTCTCCTCTACAAGTGAGGATTTTTTAATAAAATTGGAATTTTATCATCTTCTCTAAAAAAAATAAAATAAAAAATTGCCAATTATATGCTAACAAGTCTATTTGAGTTAGGTTGTTTTCTATTAATCTGATTTTTCTAGAAAAAATGTGTGAGACTCAAACCTTAAAAAAAATTGGCAGCGAGAAGAGTTTTGCTATAGAGCAATGCTAGAGAGAAGCCATTATTGTGAGTGCACACTTTGCACTCACTATGTGGCTTCTTCTCCTTTTATTTTTTTCTCACTTTAAGAAATGGACGGTCTGGATGAAGCCACATGATGTGTGTAAAATGGATGCTGCAAACAGTGGCTTCTATCAATATTTTTCCTTTGCTATATCAACATCATGAAAATAGAGTAACGACACATACAGAACACTCTTCACTGCATACAAAACCTTCAAAGCACTCACAACAAAAAGCGAATGTTTTCAAGTGGATCCCACTTTTTCTGCTTTTGTAGACAAGATTTACATGGTGTCATGAGCTGCACATATAATTTTTCAATAAATTATGTGACAGCTTTATGTCCCACGCAAGACGTTGTCGATGGAATAATTTTCCAAATGAAAAACCATGCACGGCCATTGCATTTTCAAATGTTTTTGGGACAACAAAAAGTCCAGAAATTTTTTGAAACAAACAAAAAGTAGCAGTCCATATTCTATTATTGCAGTTATAATATTCTTAGAAGATCTGTGTATCTTCATAATTTCTAAAGTTGATGATAAGTTTGATTGTGCATGAGCAAAACATCATAGTACAAACTATGGCCCAGCAGCACTCACTCAGCTATAGCCCTAACCTCGATCGACAAGAGTGCCCTTATAACAACAGCAAAGGTTGCAATTAAGGAAGTAAACCAAAATGTTTAGCAGTAGTTACTGGCCGTTGTACCATGCATGTCCTGTACAATGTGCAGCACTACTACATTTACATTGTAATTTACTGAAACGAGCTTTGGTGGTTATGGACGCCTTCGTACGTTGTTATAACGTATTTTCGATCATCTTTATCCCTCTCAACTCTCTTCTTCACAGGGCATCCGTCCACCGAACATCTATAGTAATTCCTGTAATCACATTATATATGGTGACTCGTATGACTAAAGTACTAGAATGTGAATATAAAAAGAAAAAAGAAAAACATATACTGAATAATAGTTTTCTCTATCCTAATTTTGTCGTCTCTTATCTCGTGTTATGCATCATATTTTAAGTTGTTTCATATGTCTATTATTTAAATGGACAACTATTTGAAAAGTAATGCTAATACAGTCGTGGAGTACGCAAACGTCATACAGTCGTTTTGAAAAAAAGAGTGGGGTCCACTATTAAGAATTTAATTTTTTTTTCATGTGGGTCCTGTATTTATTCACTTTTTAAAAATAATTACCCAGTGCTTGTGCAATTACGATTGCAACTACCATTTCTCCTATTTGAAATATGTGATATTCTAAATGCGACTGACAATAACAAAATTAGAATTAAAAAGAGCATCTATAAGAAATCACTGTGATTTGGTCCTTAGCATTGAAAGCTTAATTAAGCCTGATATTAAACTCAAAACGGAGACGATATACCATAAACATTAAGGGAACGTCAATGATATTGGTCTTCGAGTCTTCTTCAAAATTCAAAGATACCATAGAACATTCTTCAACCCTATGGTCAAAAACTACCATTGATTTCATTATTGTAGTTCTTACCTTGGATTTGGGCTGTTCTTCACCATCTTCTTGCCATACTTCCTCCATTTGTACCCATCATCAAGAATTTCGACCTCTGATATTGTTTTGAAAGCAACTCTTTCTTTATAAGCTTCTCTCCTCTCCCGCCCACTGCCATCGTCTCCTAATAATGCACAACCAAAGACATTTTTAGGGGGGGAGAGAGAGAGAGAGATGCTACAAATGCTATGCAGATATATATCCCAAGGCAAATATTGACTAGAGCAATCATTTAATTTTATCCATATTCTACAAAAATGCCTTATATAAATTACATCAATAATTTTACTTACTGCTGTCAGACCCTTCTTCAAGGCCGCCACTCCGAGAACCAGACTCACCCAACGCTACTTCATTTGCTTGATAAACCGGGTTCTGATCAACAGGCCCCACAGAAGCATTATACGGATCAGCATCCTCGTCCGGCCACTCCTCAAACATCAAGAACTCCGAAAGCTCGAAATTAGGCGGCTGCTCGATAGCATAGTACTGTCTGTTGTTCGAGCCCGATGGTCGGGAATTGGTATCAGACATTTTGGGGAATGGATGATGAAGATATTGTTTGTACGTACTAGACTGAGTAGTGTTAATGGCACACATATAAACATCCGTTCTATGACTCGAGAGGCGGCTTCATCCTGACCTTCCTGTGAAAGAGCACGAAGCTTCAATGTTAATGCTAATCAGAACAGAGAGGGTGGGACAGAACCGGAAGTGGGGCATGAAGGGGATGACTTGGGTAGACTTCAAACAACCTCAAAAAAAATAAAAATAAAAAAAGAATTACAATCGTGTGAATATGGGTGTAGGACTCGTGCTTAGACCAACCCCTTCACAACGGAGAAGAATACGAGTCAAACGTGAAAGTGAAAAAGATTTTGAGCTGTAATGGGTTGATTCCTTGCGCAAAAATCTTACACGTGTGAATACGGTGTATAAAATCTTGTACATGTATTTTTCTAGATCTTTGGAAACCAATATTAAGTAATCAACAAATTATCTATTCATCGTCCTCTTTTTTATTATTCTTTTATCATCTCATGATGTGTCATTAGATGATTGAATACTATTTATTATATTTCACTTGTGAACCAATCATCTAATGCCACATCATAGAATAATAATAGAATGATAAGTAACATTACTCTTAAGTAATATTTGATCTGTCCTTATTCTTTATAACTGAAGATTTCGTTTGGATGTCAAGAATATCTCTTATCATCTATTAATAATAGTAAAATAATTTATAAATATTAATAAATAGTTTGTAGATAGTAATGAAATAGTTTAAAAAGATCAAAGAACAGTTATATCCCCAAATGAAACTTAAATCAAAGTTATTTATCATCAGCTGAGTCTAACATTCAAATATCTAACTCTCAAATAACTAAATTCATTCTAACTCAAAACCTTTTTACATGTAGGACCCATAATCTTTTTCAACTTAAAACATCTATATACATGAGACTCACAATCTTTTTTAATTTTTCATAAAAAATATTAAATTCATCTAAATACACTTTAAACTCAGTTTAGATGAATCCTACATAACTCTCTTAATTACTCAACTTATTACTATTTATAAAAAAATTCAATTTAATTAAATTCAATTTAACATCTAAACGTAATCTAATATTATTTGTGACAGTATCTAAAAAATATTAATTAGTTAAAATTATTATAAAATGTAATAACTTTAATCTAATCCAGAAGACTGCATGCTCCTAACAACATCAGCATTTGGACTCTTTTGTTTTATCCCATCTAAGAAGTTGATCGTCTCAATTTAAGTTAACCTGTAACAAATGGGATCTGCATCATTCGCGGTACTCCACCACTCATAAATAAATAAATAAAATAGTTAAGGCTGAAAAGTCACTTGGGTCAACATCGAATGAAGAAGAAGGGCCCATGCCTCTCACTCCGAAATTTTTAGGCAATTTCTTCCATTGGTTTTTTTTTTTTTTTTATATTGCTGTTGACCGGACTGGTCCCTCTCCTCCACCGCTGACAACCACTTCACCTTTGAATGTTAAAGCCATTTAGTGGGTTTGGATGTTGAAATGAGTTGAGTTGAGTTGAGTTGAGATGATAAAATATTGTTAGAATATTATTTTTTAATATTAAAGTTATTTTAAAATTTAAAAAAATTGAATTGTTTATTATATTTTGTATTGGAATTTGAAAAGGGTGTAATGATGAGTGGAGATGAGTTGGGATGAGTTGTGTAACCAAACGCAGACTTTGGCTTCGTTTAGATTATAAAATATTTACTCTCATATTATATTATATCATATCATATCATTTTATTATTATTATAATTTTTTTAAATTTTTATATAAAATATAATAAATAATTTAAATTTTTAAAATTTTAAAATAATAATAATATTAAAAAATAATATTTTTTAACTTTTATATTTTATCTTTCATCTAAAACTATCTTATATTCCAAACCAATCAATCTATAAATGATTATGTTATATTTTTATTTGTAATTATTAAATATAAATAAATAATAGATTTATATAAAAAAATTAATTTTTTAATAATAATAATATTTATATATTTTTATTATTTTTTATTTTTTAAGAATATGCAACTCTCAGGAGTAGTGTTTCCAACTCCAAGCGCAGCAACTGGTATAAACTTCCTGCTGTCATGGCTCCCAGATTAGGCATCTGTTAAATCAAACTCTCTCTCTAATCCAACAGAGAAAACCTTTTCTTCTGGGAAGCCTCGCCTCCCAGACTTTCTACTTTCTAGATCACTTCCCTAGGCTTGCCCAGTAGGGAGAAGGAAGGAAAGCTGAAGGGGATTCTTTTGGGCCCACCATGAGGCTGAGGTTTTCTCACCAAAGCAGCAATCAGGGTTTCGAGGAATATGCGCACCAGATCATAAGTACATATTTCAGATATTTTATTTTATTTTATTTTACTCGTAAAAGTCGCTGTTCTTTTGTTTGATGAATGTCAAGGGTCATGGTCGTGCGGCTTTACTTTTGTCATAAATTATAATGACGCTTTGAAGTTCCAATATAACCTATCTTAATGCATTAGTTAAAGTTAAATTACAATTATTATTATTATTATTATTATTATTATTTTTTATGAATGTGAAATGAATTTAATTTTAACTATTTTATTTACATATATTTTGGAATAACTATTTTTTATATAATAATAAAATAATATAAGATAAATTTAACTTTAACTACCCACATCAAATCATCACATTAGATTATCTATTTATTTATTATACAGTAATGAATAATTAATTATTATTTTATTTTATCATATTTTACAATTCTACGTATTATATATTAATTAGTAATCATATTCTAAACAAAAAATAGAAAGTCGACTACCTTGCGAGGCCCTCCAGCACATGAGTTGTGCATTAATGGTTTTTTTATGAGTAAATTGAAGCTGTGCCTTAATAGTTACTTAGAAAATATAGATATTTACTTGAAAGTAGTTAATTTACTTGAAGGCGTGCCCCCCAAATATCACTTGGTAATATTATTTTCGTTCAACTTGAATGTAGAGATAGAAATAAATAATAAAATATACATTTGATGTATCTGCAGTAACTAGTAAATTTGAAAATGATTTGGTGTTCATTGTAGCTAAAATTCAAATATTAGCTAATCCATTGTGATGATATTTTGGGGTCTAATAGCTAAATATGTGATGGATTTAGCTTTTAGCTAATCCATTAAGGATACAAGAGCATTAGTATTGGTCTATGCATATGTAAAATCACCTCTTTTGCATATTCATTTTATCATTCAAGCAACTTTCACATTACCTTATACATATTTGAGACAAAATAATAATAAATTATTGTTATTTTATTATTATTAATTTTTTACCTAAATACAATTTCATGCATCCAAATTTAGCAATTCCATATATAATAAAATACATCAAATTCTTGTAAAAAAAACAAAACATCAAATTTATATACACAAAAAATGAATCCATGTAAGCACATATTAACATGGAAATACAATACAAATTCATTACAATACAAATACAATACAAATTCATTACAAATTCAATATTACAATACAAATTTCTCCAACATCATTACAATACAATAAAAATTTCTCTAGAAATGGAGGAGAGAGAAAAAAATGAATCATTAATCTTTTTCTTTTAGGTCTTAAAATATGGGACTGTAGAATTCTAGCTTATTTATTATTTTAAAATATAATTATGTAAAAGGTTATGAAAAAGGTTGTCTGTATTATTATTCTTGTTAATAATAATGCTACTAGAAACACCACCGTGGTAAGACACGCATGCAATACAATTGATGTAGCAAATCTGCACTGGACGTAAAGAAAATTTTGAAATTCAGAAATCAAACCATAGCCTCCAATCTATGCTTGCTTGTTTGGTACTTATATCATTGCGGCTTTGAAGTGCCAAGAATTAATCAACCAATCAAACTAATATAATATTGCTAATGCCGTATTTCGCGGCTTGGATAACTCCACGCAATTGGGCTCGGTCTGGCTCCTGTTGAAATGGGGAATGGGGGGCTCGGAGGCCGTGATAGCTCCGTGTTTAAATTAGTAATTGGGATTGAGAGAAAGAGAAATATTCAGTTAAGGAAAATGAAAGTTGAAGTATCAAAAAGTGTGAACCCCTTCCTTGGTTGAGAGTGGGGGTATTTATAACTGGCCAGGGCGATCCTCGAGGTGAAGGTAGTGGGTGTGCAGTTTTGTACTATGGTCGGGTGTCCATGCCAACTCCTTACTGTGCTGCAGACTTGCCAGACCTAGTAGTCAGCCGTTACTGACATCCTAGGAGGCACGTCGTGGTGTGCCGAGCCCCAAGATACATTAAATGTATGTTTTGCTACACTGTCGGACATGGTGTCGTTCAACGAAATGCAACTAATCTATTCAACATTCAGTTAAAACTATAAATCAACATGTGTACAACGTAATGTGTGAATTATATCGCCTAGAGCATCATGTGATTAAACCAAGCCAGACGACAAGGGTGATGCCTTATATTGAAGGAAATCCCAAACATTATCCATGGTTTGAGGTAAATTTATCTTACATTACATACTTCCATATAAATGCACTATACAAATGTCGTAATATTTTCAATGTTAGATTTTGAAATTTATGCAAATTTAAAACAAAATCTGTAGAAATGTCATGGTGCTATGGATGGGGTCATGATCCATGCAGCCGTGCTGGCTTCTGTAACTAATGCATATCTAAATCGGTATCAATTGGTTGCCCAAAATATCTTGTGTGTTTGTGATTTCGATATGAAACTCACATTCGTATACGCTGAGTGGGAGGGTACAGCCAATGATACTCGTGTTTTAATCAATGTGTTAAAGCATCCAAGGAACAATTTTTCATGGCTTGAAGAAGGTAATTTTGCCACATTATTTAATTTGTATTAACACAGTTTGCGATAATTTGGATTCTTAAATTACAAATAAGAGATTAATGTTGTACTAAATTTTCAGAATATTATTATTTAGTAGATTCGACATTTCCTTGTACCGAAAAATTTATGCCGCCGTACGCAAGGGTGAGGTACCACAGATTTGAAAGACATGGCGATCGTAACTTTTAAAAATATAAAAATCTATTTAATTATCGACATTCATTCATTTAGAATGTCATTGAACGAACTTTCGGTGTGTTGAATAATCGTTTTCAAATTTTAAACCAAATGCCCCCATACCTTTCAACTTGGCAACGATATCTTGTTATTGTATGTTGTATGATCCATAACTTCATCTGCACGGTTACACCTAATGATCGGGATTTTCACTCATATAGCAATCCTGATGATTATCCAGGAATGAATGCGGAGCAGAAAACCAATGAACAATCTCATGTTTCTGACATGTTGACTGTACTAGAACAGGCAATGGCTGCAACTAGAGATGTTATTGCATTACCTATGTGGGCGTAACATAGTGGTTAACAAGGAAACACCTAATTGCTAGCATGGTGTTGCAATCTTTTGGTTACGTCGGTATAAAACAATAGATTGTAAATTGGGAACACTTTATTTATATATATCGATGTTTAATATATAAATAAATTATTGAATAAAATGTTGTCATACTACTGGTGGTATTTTTTTTTCACTAATTGAGTAAATTTTTTTTTTTAATTTCAAGAAAAAAATTATATACAAAATATAGTGGAAATTTGATTTTTAAATGCATTGGCTCATTTAAATAATAAAGTGATATTATTTATTAATTTTTTTATTTTTAGAAATTAAAAAAAAAATCAATCATATTTTATATAATCAAATAAAAACTTTAGGAAAAATATATAATGGTACTTAGTATTAATGATTTAACTAAAATAATAAATAAGAAAAACTAGAAATAATGAAATAAAAGTGATGCAAAAAATTGTGAAATGGTAATATGAAAAACGATATGAAAAGAAACGGATAAAAAAAATTAGAAAAAGTAATATAAAAAACAACTTAAAAGAAATCTTCTTGTGAATAGTGAATACTATGAAAATGAAAGAAAAACCGATGGCTGCTTTGTTTTGACCATTGATTTTGTTGGCTAATGTGAACGCCTTTCCAATATTTCTTTTTCTTTCCTGTATTTGGCACCAGAACATTATCTAATCTCGACAGTACCTGTGTCAGGTGAACAGTATCAATTTAATAGTGGGATCTATTTCTTTTACAACTTCTTATAAATATATATAAATTTATCTTAACATCTAAACACAACTTAAACTCATCTTAAGTGGACCCTACCATACTCATTCAACAATCTCAACTCACTACTATTCATAAAAAACTTAACTCAGCTCAACTCAGTTCAACATCCAAACGCAGCCTTAGACTCAACTGAGATTAACTTAGTTCAGTCTAATTTTAACCTGAATCTAACATTCAAACACTTAACTCTCAAATTACTAAACTCATTTCAACTCAAAACCTCTTTATACGTGAAACCTATAAGCTTCTTCAACTCAATAGCTCTTTAAATACGAAGTTCACAATCTTTTTTAACTTTTTATAAATATATTTAAATTCATCTTAATATCTAAATACATCTAAACTCATCTTAAGTAGGTCCTACAAAACTCATTCCACCATTTTAACTCATTACTATTCATAAAGAACTCAATTCATCTCAATAATTAAACAGGACCTACGTCTAATGAACTTACTATTTTTGCGAAATTTGTTCCAACTTCAACCTAAATTTTAGTCAACATAATCACAATCTCAATGAATTAAGCTTTGTTATAATAACATGCCAACAAGATATTAGTTTTAGATTTTTACTTCTAATCAGCTGGATTTGATTAATGACTTTTGGAAATATTTTATTCTGATATTTCTCAGAGGTCCTTGACAACATCCACCGAATCATGCTGTAGAGGTCTTGACTTCCCGTACCTATGAGACTGGCTTAACGAGAGCCGGACATATACCCGCAATCACATCCCTTTGTTTAAATATAATAAAATATAAAATAATATATATTATCAATTAATAATAAATTATAAATTATTAACTATATATAAAATATATAAAATTATTAATAATTATACATACTAAAGAGTAAAATTTAAATTAATAAGTAATAACTATCAACATCATAAATATAATTATAGTAAAATAATTTTTTAATGAGTTAGTTACATAATCTACATTAATAATCCGCTTAATTTTAATTTAATAATTTCAATATTTTTTTTATTAATTTATATATGGTTAATGAATATCAAATAATTTTATTGTATACATAGATTATTTATACTTGCTTACAACTTAGGTATTGAATAATTTTATATATGGTTAATGATTTATGATTTATTATTAATTGATAGCATATATTATTTTATATTTTATATGGTCAATGATAATAAATTAGATAAAAATTATATATTTACAGTAAATTTTCGTTAGATTTGACGATGCTGGTAGACAGAAGGGGGGGATTGGTAAGTTTTGAAAGTAAGTAGATCCACTTTGATGCAATTATTAGTTTTGAAAGTACATTATGAATTGAGTAAAAGTTCGAGGGAGCAAAGTGTAATTAATCGTTTCATAAACATCACTTAAAACATCATAATTTAAATATCGTACCATAACATGGAGCATAAACATCATCATTTAAACATTATTTTATAGTCTCGATCATAAACATCATTACTTCATTTCATAGAACATAAAAATAATAATTATTACATATAACATAAATTGCACGTGCATACAACTATTCTTGAAGTGCAGAAAAAGAGACTCGCAGGTAAGGCCTTTACATACATATATCTCAAAACATTTATACTTTAACATACTTTCGTAAAACATCATTTTATTTCTTTTCCTTGCATAAAAAGTGCATTTTCATAAAAAAATACTTCACATCATTTTCATAAAGAAAACATTTTATTTTTAGTTTTATATCATTTAGAAAATTCTAGAAGAGTATAAATATAATATTTACTTGAACTCCATGCTATTTTCATTTTATGCAATCCATAACTTTACGTAATTTCCTTTTCATTTACATATACAACTTAAAATTTGCATAATAAAATACTATCATCTGTTAATGCCTTATCTTCCATGTGGTCTTAACCTTCAATTGATCATTTACCTAAATCTCATTTATTTAGACCAATTGAGTTATCAATCCATCCTCCATCATTCTTTTATCACCATTTTCTTAATTCAAAAACCATAGCTTGTGACCCCTTTGAACTCACTTTTCCAACTTCTTTCATCCATCTTTATGGCCTTGCCCTTGTGGATCTCCATGCTTTAAAGTTCAATCTATTTATTCTATAAATTTTGTCATTCTTACCAAACCATTACTTTCGATGTATAACTTGATCCAAATTATACAATTCAATCTTAATCAATACATACACCACTTCCTCTATTCATGTGTCGTATAACTCAACTTTGATGCTTAAACATTATATATTTATGCATAAAACATGGTATATAGTAAATTTTTCCAATACATATAACTAACTAAAGTACACAATCATCTCATCACTTCACATAACATGCAATCACATCACAAATTACACATTCTTAATCCATATATCGTTCATTTAAATTCCGCATAGAACAAACTAACAAAATCTCATACTTTACAATCTTCATGCTTCACTTACAACTCTATTTCAATCTCAACTGTACATCACCTATTCTCGGGTTACCATAACCAACACATCCAACAAAGATGCATAATTTCAAATGTTCAAAGCCATGATTTTTCTCTCGATTTTACTATAGGAAATAGTCGTAAATAATAAATCCAAGGGTCAACACTAATTGGGAAAGGCTATTTTGGTAATTTAGCTTAAAACACTTCACGTGTGTATATGTTGCAGGTACTTGGTTTTAGACATTTGATAATGAGAAGTGATATATTAAGGTACCAAACTCACTATTTTTGCGCAAGGTTGACAAAAAAGCGTGAAAATATTCAAAATTGATTTTAACGGAAGATGACAAGTTGATAACAATCAAGGCTAGCGGTTTGTATCCTTCTCGGTTTTCTAGAATCTAGGAGTAGGATCAGCACAGGGATCTCATATACAAACTAACGTATAGTTTTCTTTTGAAAAAAAATGGCTTTAGGAGATAGCCTATTGGGGTGACGTCAGATAAGAAAAAAAGTTGAAGTTTTTTTTTCAACAGTGAGAAGCTTTACAAAGATAAAATAAGGTACTATTTACAGATTATTGAAAATTTTTCAGATAAAAGAGAGGTGCTATTTTTAGAAGAGCTTTAGACTCAATCATATGTGCAAAGTTGGTTTGAACTATGTAGATGACGATCAATTGGGTTATTACATCATGGAGGAGACAAGTTAAAAGAAAATCTGCTACATCGGTTCAATTGAATAGGGGTGTAACAGGTTCGGTTTTGGACATAGTTTAGAATCGAACCAGTACATACCGATTTTGAGATTTGAAGAACCGATACCGCACCGATTACATCCATAAACTTGTACTTTCAATTTTACAAATTCTAGTCCGGCTTTTTTGGTATATTATACAATATATATTATAGTATATAATAATATAATGATAACATATAGTTATTTATATATGATTGTAAAATTTAATATTATCTTAATTAGTAATTTATCATATAATAAAAAATTATTTTATATATAATATAAAAATATTGTATACAATATAAAAAGTTAAAAAATATATGTGAGGGGATTTTCTCCCACTAAGCCCAAGAAGCCTGTGGATGAAAGAAGAGTACGATCAAAGGCCCAGCCTAGGAAAAATAGCTCCCAACCCAACCCACGGGAAGAGTCCTCAGACGCAACCCATAGAATGGATGGTGCTGTAGTGGATAAGACTTGTCGATCTGAAGACTTCTCGAGTAGTGTCCAACCCTTAAGTGCCCGCCCACATAACAGGCGTAATGAGAGGGGAGCCCTTGATCTACTGATACGAAGGATATCAATGGATCATGAAAAAGACAATCTGAGATAAAGAGGTCGAAGAACTATGCCGCATTAATGGCTCCACTACCAAGGCAACACGTCACATTAATGAAGCCTTTGTAGAGCCATACCACATTTAAAGATTCTGACACAAGGAACAATACGAAGGATGCAGACTTCATGGAGGCAAGCACGATATGTTCCCCTGACTTGTAGTATAAATAACAGATCTCAGGTACGAGAATAGCTCTCTGATTCCTAGACTCATTTATTTATTTACCCAGCCCTTAGGCCACCCTTTCCAAGTTACACTTCTATTCATCTTTTACATGCTCGTTATTGATGACCTGAGTTGTTGGAGTTTGGCCCAAAGGTGTACAAAGTATGACGTTAACAGTGGCCCCGTCTGTGGAATCATAATCGATCTTGGGTATCTTTCTCATGCCTGCGACAACCTGTTCTGAGCAACTCAGAAGAGATATAGGAGACGTCATGGAAGCAAAGATTGAAAACTATGGAAGAATGGGTAACAAAGCTAACCAACGAAGTGCAAGCACTTCGCAAGGAAAACGATGGACTCAGAAAACCTCAACAGGAGCAGGACGACAGAGTAGGATCCTATGACAATGCGCATGTGGGGTCTCGAAACACGCAAGATGGACCTAACAAAGAAAAGGAGTAAAAGAACATGCAGGACGAACTTTGCAGCCTCAAAGGAAAATATGATGAGATAGCAAGGAAGGTAGGTACGTTGTCAACAGTGGACCAGTTGCTCACAAGCACGAGTCTACCTTATACAGAAGAGGTGATGGCGGTGCCTTTACCACAAAATTTTAGGTTTCCTACTATGGAGATATATGATGAGGGAATGGACCATCTTGAGCACCTGGAAACTTTTAGAGCTCACATGATGCTGCATGGATTCCCAAGGGAAGTAGCTTGTAGAGCGTTTCCATTGACCTTGAAGGGGTCCGCAAGTGTATGGTTCGGGTCATTAGCACTTGGATCAGTGGACAGCTTTGGCGCACTAGCCAGACTGTTCCTAACCCAGTTTATGTCTAGTCGAAGGAGGCGGTATTCGGCAACGTACCTCCTCACCATCAAACAAATAGAGAATGAAATCCTGAAGTCCTTCCTATCTCGGTTCAACGAGGAGCGCATGACCACCGATGACCAAGACAAAAAGATAACTTTGGCGGCACTCTTGCGAGGATTTTGGCCACGATCCCAATTTATGGCAGAGCTGGCCAGGACTCCTGTGACGTTGAGAGCATTCATGGACCAGGCCGACAACTTCATCAATGCAGAAGACATTATTCGAGCGTTGATAGAGCCACCAAGACTAAGCCCCACGAGAAAGGGGAACAGAGCTCCCAAGAAAAGCGACAGGAGGAAGCCCCAGCAAGGGGACCCGAACAACGGTACGACCAGCCCATGTTCACCATTCGCAAGGTTGACAGTCACATCACACAAAGGGAGGACGACTAGGGAGCAACGCGTCGCTATTGCACATACCATCGGTCCACCTTGCACAATACTGAGGACTACTTCTCCCCACAAGGAAGGAAGAAATATGAGGAGCAGTAGTAGCGATGCCACTTCATGAGGTGTACTCAGCTGAGTATCATCCCTCCAAACATCGAAGGGGTGACCCTATGCCCACCATCTCATTCACAGAGGCCGAGGAGGAGATGGTTCTGTACCCCCTCGACGATGCACTAGTAGTTACTATACTTGTTGCCAACTTTACTACCTGCAGAATCCTCATCGATAACGGAAGTTCTGCGGACATTCTATTCTGGGGAGACTTTGCTAGAATGGGCATAGAGATCACTCGGCTATAGCTGGCACCCATGCCCTAGAAAGATTTCTTCAGAAGTGTGGTCCAACCTGCGGGGACCATCATGTTGTCCATCCTTGTCAGTAGTAGCCCCTACACGGCCCCTGTCATGGTCGACTTCCTAGTAGTGAAGACTCTGTCGTCATACAACACCATTATAGGGAGGCTCAACCTCAACAGCTAATGGGCTGTTACATCGACCTATCACCTCAAAATGAAGTTTCCAACTCTCTAGAGAGTTGAAAAAATTCGAGGTGAGCAGGTCTTAGCAAGAGAATGCTACATCCAAGAGCTGAAGTAGAAGGATGGTGGGCCCGCCTTGGATGGCATACCAGGATAGACTAGGGTCTGGCACCACCAANAAATCCCCCCCCCCCCCCCCGAGGGCGGGGCACCATAGGGAAAGAAAGGCCTAAAAGTTGTCTTATCCCTGCTGCGGTGGAGTGCGGGCCAGCATTCGGCGGCTTGAAGATGAAGGCTTACATTCATTGCGAGCGTCAACAGGTGGGTGCGGATCCAGTCACAAACTGTCTAAATAATGTACCTCCCTGCGGGATAACATAGGAAAAGGTCTAAGGGTTGCCTTGTTCCTCCCCCAGCGGACAGCGGGATAAGCCTCATGGCTTCCCTAATAAATTACCCGGACCTCTGCCATAACAAAGAGTGGAATTAGCACCAGCCTAACCTAACACTTACATTTCCTATGATATCAACAAGTGGGAGCGGGTCCAGTCTCAAGCTGTAGGAATAACATACCTCCTATGGGATGAAAGGGGAGAACTAGGCCGAAGGCTGTTCTACCCCTCCGACGATGGAGAGCGGGTCATGCCCCATTGCAACCCAAACAGCTTACCCCAACTCCTATCGCAGCAAATAACGACTAGCTATATTGCTATCCGAATTTACCTCCCAGGGAAAGGTAGGCCCTAAGGTTGCCTTATCCCTCCTGTGACGAAGTGTGGGTAGTCCTCAGCTACCTAAAGTCAGAAACTATACATTCCTCATAAGCATCAACAGAGGAGCGGGCACAGTAACAAACTACCCGAATAACTTACCTCCTTGCTGGGTACTATGGGGAAATGGAGTCCTAAAGGTTATTTTGTCCCTCCCGTGGATGAGGGCGAGTTTAGACCTTGCAGCGACCCAAATACTTACCCCAATCTCCATTGCAAACGAAGAGTGGGGTCAGTACCAGCTTGAACCAAAATGTTATCTTTCCTTGTGATGTCAATGAGTGAGAGCGGGTTCAATAATAGATTGTCCAAACGACTTACCTTCTGCTGGATACTATAGAGAAAGGTAAGCCTAAACGTTGCCTTATCCCTTCCGCAGAGGAGAGCGGGTTTAGCCATTGAGGTGGCTCAAAAATTTACCCCAACTCCAACTATAGCGAAAGAGCGGACTGGCTCAGCGGCCGGTTGAAAAAGTTACCTCCTTGGGGAACCAAACTGCGCGGGCTGATTTGAGGCAACCTGACCTCTCCCCAATGGAGTGTGCGCTTAGTCTCTTGGGTGCCCAAAGTAAGAAGAATTTTTGGAAGAGAAACGACGCCCCAAAAGAAAGCTACACAGTGTTAACAAGTAAAGGAGAAATGTGGAAAAGGTATGTTAACCCTTATCGGCTAGAGGGTCAACAGGGTTAAACCGGATGCCAGCGGGGTGGGCCAAGAATCCTCGAACTTAGCCTCAGGTTTTGGGCACATGAGAAGAAAGAGCATAGTAACTAAGAAGGCATGGTCGAGCATGGTCATCAAAACAGCAAAGTACAACCGACTAAATAATGAGCAGTTTGGAGCACATCTAAAACGAGCAGGTACATATAAACTAAGAAGGCATCGACAACAAAATCAATAGCCATGTCCCGAGTTGGTGGTCTAGAAGAGACGAACAAGTGCAGCATGACCGAATGACAGGGTGGGTAGGAGCTCTGCGGAGTCCTATGTCAAAATTCCCCTGGGCTGGTCACCAAAAAAGAAAAAGAGGAAAACATTCAGAAAAGAAAAGTCAAAGAAAAGCGTAAAGAAAAAGCAAGGTACTGTCACTAATTAATATATAAAAGTCGTTGGACAACAAAATCACAAGCATGTATACAACCAAAAAGGAAGAACAAAGCAATAAAGCATAATTATTCATGTACATTAAGTCTTAGCGCTGGAACTACCAGCCTTAGTAGCAACAGGAGTAGGGTTATTCGGCATTGCGGCGATCGATGTGGGAACAACTAGATCCAGGAAAGCATTGGGCATCTATTTCCTTCCTAGATCGCGGTTGGCTATGAAGGCCGCTGAGTTGGTAGGAGTCTTGTTAAGCGCAAGTCCCTATAGATACTTTGTAAAGGACCTCGAACGCAGCTCCAAACTCTCCAGAAGAAATGCCTGCATTGACCTACGACCCTCGACGACCCCGTGCCCCCACGCCTCGTCACGAAGTCTCGAGAACACTTCAGCCACCTTTCTAGGGAGAGGCTGACATCTTGCGCTTGGGATAAGTCGTCTCGAAGACTTTGGTTAAGCTGCTCCAATTGCTCCTTCTCCTCCCACGCTTGGGATAAGTCATCCCAAAGACTTTGGCTAAGCCACTCCGACTGTTCCTTATCCTCCTGTGCCTTCTTCTTGTGCTTTTTCGGGTGACACTCCAACTTCCTCACCCTCTTGTGCTCGTTCACCAGGACGAATTGCATCCTCACCGACTCACTCACCAACAACTCCTTCTCTCCCCTCTCACAACAAGCACAGTCAAGGGAAACTCTAGCCATCGAACGAAGGCCCAAGTTCTCTTGCACGACGGCTTCCTGACCATCCACAATAAAAGCTGCCAGCTGAGAAGTACCATGGTGACAAAATAATCGACACCTAGCGATCAGTAAGGGGAAGCTCAAAGGCAAGAAAGAAAGGAAAAATATAGGAACAGAACAACCAAATCTCATGGAAGAAGCCAGACAAACACTTGACGACATGACCGATGGCCTTCTCACAACTCCCCTCCATTTCCAGCTGAAACAAATGAGGGAGAACCTCCATAGAAACCTCGACTTCAGATGATTCTGTAGCTGCTTTAGGAAGAGCAAGCTGGTCCCTGCACAAACCCTCCAGATCAAGGCCAATTACAACATTCAAAAGGGGATCTTCCTCTATTGGGTGCTTGGCCTGGAAGGGCGGCTCATCGTGCGAACCCTCACCAACTATAACATCCAGAGGGGCATCATCCTCCTCTGGGTGCTTGACCTGGGCAAGTGAGTCTACGACTGAACTCCTCAAATCCTTGCATACTATAACATCCAGAAGGGATTTGCCTCCCGCGCAGTCCTCTATATCTACTCGGTTGCTGGAAGTAGCTGCCGCTGCCCCCAAGTTAGTGGCCTTGAGAGAGTGACTATCAATGATAGAACAAGACGAGAAAGCAGGGGAGATTCATGAAGAAGAATGTTGCCCCTCGTTAGGAATGGCGGCCGCGAAAAGATTCTAGAGGAGGGCCTCCATCTCAATCTCGCCCCCGGTTTCGTTTTCCCGGTATATTATATAATATATTTATTATAGTATATAATAATATAGTGATGATATATGGTAGTATATTATAATATATATTATAATTGTATTATAGACTATAGTAATATATTATAATATATAATATAGTGATATATTATAATATAACTACTAATACAATAGACTATAGTGATAATATATAGTTACTTATATGGGATTTTAAAATTTAATATTATATTATTTAGTAATTTATCATATAATACAAAATTATTTTATATATAATTATATATAAAAATCATATATAATAGAAAAATATTTTATACAATATAAAAAATTAAAAAATATATGTGAGGTGATTTTCCCCCACAAAGCCCAAGAAGCTTGTGGATGAAAGAAGAATAAGATGAAAGGCCCAACCCAAGACAAATAGCTCCCAACCCGGCCCATGGGAAGAGTCATCTGGACGCAACCTGCAGGAGGGGTGGTGTTATAGGGGATGAAACTCGTTGACCTGAAGACACCTAGAGTAGTGCCCAGCCCTCAAGTGACTACCCATGTAACAAGTGTAATGTGCGGGGAGCCCTTGATCTATTGACAGGAAGGATATTAACAGACCATGAGGAAAACAGTCTGAAAGAAGGAGGTCAGAGAACCATGCCACATTAATGATGTCGTCGTAGAGCCATACTGCATTTAAAGATTGTGACACAAGGAACAGTACGAAGGACGCTGACTTCATGGAGGCAAGCACGATCTGTCCCCCCTAACTTATAGTATAAATAGCAGATCCCAGGTACGAGAATAACTCTCTGATTCCTAGACTCATTTACTTATTTAGAAATTTCCAATAATATTTACTAACTTTGGCATCAGAGGTTACTCGGCCCCTAGGCCGCCCTCTTCAAATTGCACTTCTCTTCATCTTTTGCAGACTCATTATTAAGACTTGAATTCTCGAAACTTGGCCCAAAAGTGTGAGATGACGTTAACATTATATATGAACCGGTTTAGTCCAGTGTTAGAACAAGGAAAATTGAAACTAGACCGTTTTCGACTGTTTTGAGAAAACTAAAACCGTTATTGGATCGGACTAGACCCGGTATTGAACCAAATCCACCGGTTCGGTTCAGTCTGGTCTGATATACTGATTCACTAATTTATTTTTCACCCCTACAATTGAAACCTTACATACTGCAGATAGTTTAAATCTTTTTAAAGAGAGCAAGATTTCTGAACATTAGTCCAAACTGATTTTGTTTAAATTTTTATTTCATTGTAATTTTTTGTTTTAGTGTATATTTTCTAACACTTGTCCTACCATTACTCTTTGATAAATAGAGGGAGTAGTCTTACTCGAGAGATAGTGGGCAGTCGAGTTGTGGCCGTGTGCTTCCGGCTAGGATAAGCAGTGACTGGTGGCCCATGCACGGCTGGCGGTGGTCTATGGTGGCTGAGGTGATGGTGTAGGCTGTGCAAAGCTAAGTTTCACATTTGGATGGTGGGTGGTCATGGTGGCAAGTCTGCAGATGTAGTTGGTTTTCACGGTACAGGTGGTGCAGCTTCAGATGTGGTGCAACTATGATTGCAGGTGGAAGAGCATGGTGGTTGGACATGTTGGGGAACGACGGTGAGTACAAGGGACAAGGTGATCCCGTGTGGTTGGTTGGCATCTAGTGGTGCAACTGGGTTGGGTGGAGTTGTTCGGTGGTGGTGCATCTTGCGGAATACAATCTAACAAGATGAAATGCAATCTAATTCTACACAAGGACAGCAGCCAAAGCATACCTGAAATACACTGCAGCACTCAAGAGATACATAAAGCTGATAAAGCATGTTGCAGTGTATGGAAAGAAAAAGATAACAGCTGCAGTACATGAAAAGAAAAAGAAAACAACAGTAGCAAAAAGGTGACAAGAAATGGTGCACTGAAAAGAAGAATCTCAACTAAGGAAATGCATGGTTGAACACAAAGAAGCATGAGGGACACGATGCATAAAGCTACCTCTACCATGTTGTCCATAAAAGTTCTGAATTGATACTTGTAATTGTGTAGATAATTAAAAGTTAGTTTTTTCAGTAGCTTTTTTCTGCTTTTTTGTAATGTATATATATGACCTTTGTATGATCCAAAGTTATCAATGAGAATTAGTTTTCTTCTCATCTTCACTTTTTGTTCTTAACAATTTCTAACATGGTATCAGAGCAGGAGTAATTTCCCATAATACCTTTTCGTTTTTTAATTATCTTTCATTGAACCTATGGCCTCCACATCTTCCTCTTCTTCTTCTCCTACAAAAGATCCAAATAACCATTTTTTCTTGCATCACAATGACAATGCAAACACTGTCATTGTTTCACCACCCGTAACTGGCTCCAACTACATTTCTTGGAGCAGATATTTTCTTCTCTCCATTTCAATCAAGAATAAGTCAGGATTCTTGGATGGCACCATCCCCACCCTTGACCTTGCATATGCTTCTTATGTATCTTGGTTATGATGCAACAATATCCTGCTTGCTTGGATTTTAAATTCAGTTTCCAAGGACATGGCCTCTAATGTGTTCTTCATGACTTCAGCTAAACAAGTATGGGATAAAGTCAAAGAGTGTGTTGCACAGCCTAATGAAGCTAGGATATATCACCTTCAACACAAACTCAGTGGCATAGTTCAAGGGCATCTTTCTGTAAGTGACTACTTCACCCAACTTAATGCCATTTGGGAAGAGCTGCATAGCTATAGACCACTTCCCTGTTGCACTTGTGGCTTATGTACATGTGATGCTTTAAAGAATGTTGGTGAAGTTCAGCAAAGGGACTATGTTTTCAAATTTTTAATCAGTTTAAATGATAGCTATGATGCTGTTAGAGGGCAAATTATCTTGTTGAGCCCCTTGCCTTCTCTAGATAAGACCTTCTCACTTATTTTACAAGAAGAGAGGCAAAGGCAAGTAAGAAACATAGTTGTTCCTACCTCAGAACCATCTGCCTTGCTTGCTTATCAAAATTTCTCAAAGAAAAAGGAGAAAACAGATTTGGTTTGTGGACATTGTGGGAAAATGGGACACACAAAGGAGAAATGCTACAAACTAATAGGATTTCCACCCACTTTCAAATTTACCAAATCTAAGTTTGGAAATGGTTTTGGAAAACCTGCTACTCACTCTACAAACCAGGTTGCTCTTGATCAAATTGTTGTTGCAGGCCATGCATCTGCTTCACCAAGTACCTCTCAGCTAAACCTTTCTCAAGCACAAGCACAGATCTTGTCAATGCTCAATTCCCTCAGTTGACCTCAGGACACAATAAACCACTCATGCCACCACCTGTGCATCCTTCACCAATTATCTCAGAACCAGCCCCTTCAACAACGTCCCACTCCAATCTAGCAGGTAATCATCACTATTCTTCCAGTCCTAGGATCTCTTACAACCCATCTCTTTTCAATGTCACAACTCAATGCTCTTTTACAAGATCAGCATGATACCTTTCATAACACACCATGGATCATGGACATAGGAGCCACTGATCACATGGTGTGCTCCACCTCATTTTTTAAATCTTCCTGCTGCATTCAAGCTTTTGTGTAACTTCCAAATGGTTCAAAAGCTCAAGTCACATACATAGGCACTGTTAAACTTTCACACTCTCTCCTTCTTACTGATGTCCTATGTGTTCTCTCATTTGCTTTCAATCTCATCTCAGTCAGTAAGCTTACTCAAAGGCCAGACACTTGTATATTTTTCTTAAACAATCTTTGTTTCATTCAGGTCCTCTCTTCATGGATGACGATTGGACTTGTAAAAGTCCATGCTGGTCTTTATTACCTGCTGTCTTTACCTCTAGACAACACCAATATTCCATCTTCAAGTCCATCTAGTCTAACTCAAGTCAACCAAGTTGTTGTACATCAAGATTTTGACTTATGGCATTGCAGATTCTGACATTTATCATCTCATAGAATGAATTACCTAATGTAAAGTCCAAAGATAAATCTCATTGTACAGTTTGTGATTTGGTTAAACAGAAACAACTTTCATTCCCTTCAAGTGTTTCAAGTAGTTCATTTTCTTTTGATTTAAGCCCTTGTGACATATGGGGTCCATACTCCCATGTTTCCCTTCAATGATTTCATTATTTTTTAACCATTATGAATGATTATTCTAGAGTTACTTGGGTTTTCCTAATGAGACTGAAATCAGACACAAGATCTCTCCTACAATCTTTCTTCCATCTCATACAAACCCAATTCAACAAAAACATTAAGCAAATCAGAACTGATAATGGACTTGAATTTGCTATGATTGATTTTTACAAAAAATATGACATCATTAATCAAACATCATGTGTGTATACCCCCCAATAAAATGGTGTTGTTGAGATAAAACACCAACATCTCTTGAATGTTGCCCAAGCCCTTCTCTTTCAAGCATCATTGCCAATCCAATTTTGGGGAGATGCTATCTTAACAACAACCTATATCATTAACAGAATCCCCACACCTCTCCTCTCCAATAAATCCCCATATGAGATGCTTTGCTCATTACCACCTTCATATTCTCACCTTAGGGTCTTTGGCTGTCTATCTTATGCTAGTACTCTCAAACACAACATAACCAAATTTGAACATAGAGTGAAACCTTACATTTTTTTAGGATATCCTGCTAATGTCAAAGGTTATAAGCTGTTTGACATTGAATCTCACTCTACCTTCATCTCTCTAAATGTGATTTTTCATGAATCCATTTTTCCCTTCAAATCTGGTTCTCCTTCAAACAATGACCTATCCTCCTTCCCAAATAACTTGGTCATTCCTCCTGCACCACTAAATGACATCTTCTCATTTTCCCAAACTTCTCAAACTCTTACTCAATCACACATTGTTGAAGAACCTTCTTCTCCAGCCAATGAAGGACCCTCTTCACTAGCTCTCCACCCTTCCCTCACCTACTGCTCCCACACTTCCTTCACCTGCCCCCTCCTCTCATCCTGAACCTTTCCTTTTTTGAAGGTCCACTAGAAATAGGAACCAACCTGCTTATCTTCATCAATATCATTGCCAGCTTGCAGCATCTCAACCCTTCCTTCCATCTTCCACAATCCATCCCCTTCATGATTACATAACTTACAAAAATCTCTCTCCCTCTCACTAGCCATTCTCTGTTTCACTTTCATTACTCAATGAACCTCAGTCCTATAATGAAGCTGTCAGGTTTAAGTATTGGCAAGATGCCTTGAAAGCTGAACTCCATGCTCTAGAAGAAAACAATACATGGACTATCACCACCTTACCCCCAAACAAGACTGCAATTGGCTGCAGATATGTTTATAAAACCAAGCTGAAATCAGATGGATCTTTTGAAAGGCACAAAGCCAAACTTGTGGCCAAAGGCTACATTTAAAAAGAAGGCTTTGACTTCCAAGAGACCTTTAGTTTAAGTTTTCCTTGCCATAGTAGCCATTAAAAACCTATCCCTCACTCAAATGATTGTTCACAATGCTTTTCTACATAGAGATCTCGATGAAGACATCTATATGCAATTACCTCTAGGCTATCACATCAAGGGTAAGCCGATTGAGGGGGAGAACTTGGTATGAAAATTAAATAAGTCTCTCTATGGACTTAAGCAAGCATCTAGGCAATGGTTATCAAAGTTTTCAAATTCACTCACTGCAATTGGATTTCATCAATCAAAATCTGATTACTCTTTGTTCACTAAGGTCAGTCCTAATGGATTTATAGCACTCTTAGTCTATGTGGATGACATCATAGTTGTAAGTAACTCTCAAGAAGAAGTTGATTCACTCAAATCTTACGTTCACAGCAAGTTCAAAATTAAGGACCCTGGATCCCTCAAGTATTTCCTAGGATTGGAAATTGCTAGATCCTCACTTGGAATTAACCTTTGTCAAAGGAAGTATACCCTCGAGATATTAGAAGATTCAAGTCTACTTGGCACAAAGACAGTTTCCACACCTATTGAACTAAACCATAAATTAAGCCACACCATAGAAGAAATCCTCCAAGATCCTACAGCTTATAGAAGACTCATTGGAAGGTTAATTTACTTAACCATCACCAGACCCGATATCACCTATGCTGTAAGTGTTCTAAGTCAGTTCATGGACAGGCCCTCACAGTCTCATTTGCACTCATCCTATAGGATTCTCAAGTACCTCAAAGGATCCATAGGTCAACGCATTTTCTTGTCATCCAAATCAGCTTTATCTAAGGACCTATAGTGATTTTGATTGGGTTGCCTGCCTAGAGACAAGAAGATCTGTCACATGGTTCTATATATTTATTAGAGACTCACTAGTAAGCTGGAAATCTAAGAAGCAAGCGACAGTTTCTAGATCTCCAGTTGAGGCAAAATATAGGGTACTAGCATCTACAAGTTGTGAGATCATGTGGCTTCTAGGTTTGCTAAAGGAATTTAATGTTGATCATGCACAATTTGCTTCCCTCTTATGTGATAATCAAGCAGCCATCCACATTACAAAGAATCTAATTTTTAATGAGAGGACCAAGCATATAGAACTAGATTGCCATTTTATTAGAGAAAAAGTCTTGGCTGGTATTATCACACCAATGCATGTGTCTTCCAAATTTCAATTGTCAGATATTTTTACTAAGGCATTACCAACTTCTACATTTCAGTTCTTATTGTCTAAGATGAGCATTGTTAATATCTATGCTCATCTTAAGGGGAGTCTTGCAGAATATAATCTAACAAGATGAAATACAATCTAATTCTACACAAAGACAACAGCCAAAGCATTCTTGAAATACACTGCAGCACTCAAGAGATACATAAAATTGATAAAACGTACTACAATGCATGGAAAGAAAAAGATAACAGTAGCAGCTAAAAGGAGACAAGAGACTGTGCATTGAAAAGAAGAACCTCAATTAGAGAAATGCATGACTGGACACAAAGAAACATGCGGGACACAATATATAAAGCTGTCTCTACCATGCTATCCGTAAAAATTCTAAATTGATAGTTGTAATTATATAAATAATTAAAAGTTAGTTTTTTCTCGGTAGCTTTTTTCTGCTTTTTTGTAATGTGTATAAATATATAAATATATATATATATGACAAATTATAATCAGTTTTCTTTCTCATATTCACTTTCTGTTCTTAACAGTTTGTAACAGTGCAAGGCAGTCCCATGGCTGTCGTTTGGTGGCTGGCCATGAGGCCTGGGCGGTGCTTGGTTGCTGATCTTATTGCTCTCGGTTCGGGCGTGATTGGTACGTGAGTTGCTCTTGATCTCCGTTACACTGGGCTGTCCTTGGTGGAGGTGATAAAGAAGATATACAATTGGTAAGAATTGATTGATTGTATTCATGTGTAACTGCTGTATATATACAGAGTAGTACAAGTAACTAAAGAGGAAAGAATATAAATACACGTAAATGCAGTTTACGTTACTCTATAAATGGAAAGATATATACAAGTATATTAGCCTAAAATCATGCAAGTAACTGATGATAATGAGCTGTGATGATCTAATATTATTTTGAGCCATTATCTGTAATATGCCCCCTCAAGATGTGTGTTCCATTGGCAACACCAATCTTGGATGAAAGTTTCTGGAAGCGCTGGCGTGAGAGGCTCTTGGTGAGGAGATCAGCAAGTTGATCTTCGGTGCTAACATGTGAAACATTCAAGACACCTTTTGCAACTAAATCTCGAACAAAGTGTAAATCAATTGCAATGTGCTTCATGCGTGAGTGAAAAACAGGATTGAGACTTAGTTGTGTTGCACCAATATTGTCACAGAAAATGGTTGGAGATTTTGGAATGGGAAGCTTTAATTCACTGAACAGAGAAGTTATCCAGGCCAGTTCCGATGCTGCAGTGGCTAAAGCTCGATATTCCGCTTCTGTGGAGGACCGTGCAACTGCACGTTGTTTGCGAGTGGACCACGATATAGGTGTTGATCCAAGAAAAATAACATATGCAGAGGTTGATGTTCGATCAATTTTATTGCCAGCCCAATCTGCATCTGAATAACCATGCAGATGTAGCTTATCCGTATGTCTGATGACAATTCCATGATGGACAGTATTTTTGAGAAATCTGAGTAGTCGTTTTGTAGCTTGCCAATGAATTGTACTTGGTTGATGCATAAACTGAGCAAGCTTATTGACAGTAAAGGCTATATCAGGCCTTGTAAGGGCAAGATATTGTAAGGCTCCAATTACCTTTCGGTATTCAGTAGCATCAACAAGTGAGGATCCATCATTGAGTTGCAGGTTATCTTTAGAGGCGAGTGGAGTGTGGACTTCTTTAGCACCATCCATTTTTGTTCGAACAAGAATATCACGGATATATTTCTGCTGAGTTAGAAATAATCCCTGGTTACATGGAATTACTTCTACACCAAGAAAATAATGGAGAAGCCCGAGATCCTTAAGTGAAAATCTTGCTCCAAGTTGACTAATCACTTTGTTGACAGCAGCTTTATCACTTCCAGTAATAATTAAATCATCTACATAAACAAGTAAATAGATGATTAATGTGTTTTGCTGAAATATGAATAAAGAAGGATCTGCTCGTGAGTTTGTGAAACCCAGTTCTAGAAGATAAAGCTGAAGCTCCTTGTACCAGGCTCGTGGAGCCTGTTTTAGTCCATAGATAGACTTCTTTAGTCTGCAAACATGTAATGGAGAATTAGCATCAACAAATCCTGGGGGTTGGATCATATAGACATCTTCATGCAAGGTTCCTTGAAGGAAAGCATTATTAATGTCTAATTGCCGTAAGCACCAACCGCGAGTCACAGCAATGGTGAGGATTGTTCGAACTGTTACCGGCTTGATTACAGGACTAAAAGTCTCTGTATAATCTAAGCCAGGTCTCTGATGAAAACCCTTGGCCACCAATCGCGCTTTATAACGCTGAATACTGCCATTCGGATTTCGTTTTATTCGAAATACCCATTTGCATCCTACCAAATTTTGTGCTGCTGTTTTTGGAACAAGATCCCAAGTGCCATGTTTCACAAGTGCAGTGAACTCTTCTGACATTGCTTGACGCCATTGAGGATCTTTCATGGCTTGCGTGACACATGTGGGTTCAACAGGTTGTGATAGAGGATGTTTGGACACCATATATAGTTGTTTGGGCTTATAAATGTTATTCATTGACCTTGTTGTCATTGAATGATTCCTGGAGGGCTGGACAGGAGGAGATGGAGGCAAAGAGGTTGGATTAATGGAAGATGATGACGCAGTTGAGGAGTTCAACTGTGCAGGTGTCGAGGCAGTAGGAACAACATCCTGCAGTGGCAGACGTGAATCAGGTGTAGATGGTTGTCCATGTACCAGTTGCAGTAGTTCAGCCCGAGTGCTTGCACTGGGAGGTGGAACAATTGGTAGAGACTGAGTAGGAGCAGAGCCACAAAATGGGAAAACATTTTCATCAAACTCAACATGCCTAGAGAGATATATTTTTGAGGATTGAAGATCAAGACATTTATAAGCACTTTGAGAGGTGCTGTATCCAATGAATAGACATGCCCGAGACCTGGGATGAAGTTTTGTTGGATTGTATGGTCTTAACCAAGGAAAACATTGACAACCAAATGTCCTTAATTTTAGATAATTGGGCTGTCGACCAAATAGCACTTCAAAGGGACTTCGATTGTTAAGGATTTTGGTTGGCATTCTATTGACCAAGTACACAGCAGTCTGAAAAGCATGTGACTAGTAAGACAAAGGCAGAGAAGCTTGATGAAGTAGAGTAAGACTAGTTTCCACTATATGTCGATGGCGACGCTCACTTGTCCCATTTTGTTGGGGAGTGTGAGGTGCCGTGGTATAAAAACTGATCCCATTTTGTGCAAGAAAGGAGCGCAAGGCTTGGAACTCACCCCCATTGTCAGAATAAAAATTTTTTATTTTGTGCTGAAACTGGTTTTCAAGCATTATTTTTAAGTGAGGAAAAATAGAACTCACATCAGATTTTTTGCAAAGAGGGAAGAACCACGTATACTTTGTGAAATGATCTATAAATATTACATAATATTTGTAACCATCCACAGAAGTAAAAGATGCTGGACCCCAAACATCAGCATATATATATTGTAAAGGATATTGACTAATAAGTGAAGTGATTCCAAAAGAAAGACGATGGCTTTTATTGCATTTGCAGGAGATACAAAGATTTGTCAAGGAAGAATCTTTAGCCAAAACAGGTAAAGAATTTTGATTGACAATTTGAGACACAATAGTAGAAGTGGGATGGCCTAGCCTCCGATGCCAATTGTTGAGTGAGACACGTTCACCTACCAGAGCAAGGGATCGGGATGAACTTGTAGCAACTGATATTGGAAGTGGATAAACACCATCTTGACATCTACCTCGGAGAAGTGTCATTCCCGTGCTCCGATCCTTCACAAAGAATTCAAATGGATGAAATTCAAGAAAAACATTGTTAGCTTTGGTAAAGGAATGCACAGAAATAAGATTTTTATGGATTGAAGGAACACATAGAGTATCGGGTAATTTGAATGTGCGAGATTTGGAAGGAATTGACACGGATCCAACATGTGTAACACGCAAACCTGATCCATCCCCTATAACCACTTCATCAGTTCCATCGTATTCAGAGTGAATAGATAGATTTGATAAGTCTGAGGTTATGGTGTGGGATGCTGCCGAGTCCACCAGCCACTTTTTGTCCGAGACACTGCCATTGGTTGCACAGTTTGCAGATGGTAATCCTTTAGTGAATGCAGGACATTGCTTGGCTGTGTGACCTTGTTGAGCACATAGTTGACAGGTGATAGGTGGCTTTCCTCCTTTGTCTCGCTTGGAATAACGTTTGTCACCATTGAAATTTTTTCCTTGTTGTTTTTTGTTGTAGAACTTATTTGAATTGCTGCGACGTTGAGTGGAGTTAGCTGTTGCAACCAGAGTAGCAGTAGCAGAGTCCATTCTTTTAAGATATGTTTCATGGCCAACCAATAAATCATGAAGTTCTTCAAAATTTAGAGAGTTTTCTCGAGCTCTGATGGGTGCCACAATATCCTTGAATTCTGTCCCTAAACCATTGAGAACATACAGTGTAATGTCATCTGCCGAGAGGGGGGCATCAATTACTGCAAGTTCATCTGCAAGCATTTTCACAGATTGAAGAAAATCACTAACAGATCGATTGCCACGCTGTATAAGCGTGAGATCCTCCTTGAGCTGCATAACTCGAGTACGAGACTTGTTGGCATATAAGCGTCGAAGTCTCTCCCATGCTGCATGGGATGTTGCCACAGATGCAATTAAGGGCATCACTGTCTCAGAGACTGAGGCAAATATGGCGTGAAGGAGGAGTTGATCCTGCCTGTACCATAACTTGTATGCAGTTGATGGTGGCGAATTGAGGTCACCACGAGACGGGCAAGAAGATGTGCCGTCAATGAATCCCATAAGATCATATCCAATGAGAAGAGTGACAAACTGAGCTCGCCATGAAGGATAATTGGTAGGGGTAAGCTTCAAAGGAAGTTGGTTGCTAGCATTGACAGATACCAGGGGTTGTTGGTCTGTCGAAGAGTTTGATGGATTGTTGGATACCGGAGGAGCTGAACTGTTGGAGGCCATAGGATCGAGGGAAAAAATTTGCAGTCTCGTTAGAGAAGAGAGGTCTCTGATACCATAAAGAAGATATACAATTGGTAAGAATTGATTGATTGTATTCATGTGTAACTGCTGTATATATACAGAGTAGTACAAGTAACTAAAGAGGAAAGAATATAAATACACGTAAATGCAGTTTACGTTACTCTATAAATGGAAAGATATATACAAGTATATTAGCCTAAAATCATGCAAGTAACTGATGATAATGAGCTGTGATGATCTAATATTATTTTGAGCCATTATCTGTAATAGGAGCTGTGTTGGTCGGCATCATCTATGGTGCTCCAAGCTTCTCGGACGTGCAACGAAGGTCAGCGGCTGAGATGAGTGCCGTAGGGCTGGTCTTCCGTGCATAAAGCTGCTCTGTTTTCGGGTTGGTAAAACAGAGGACGCCGGCTGCTGGTGAGGTGCGTTTGGGCTGGCTCACGGCGGTGCAACCACGGTGGTTGGCTTGGCTTCTGGGTGCTGATGCGCGGTTGGTGGTGCGGAGAGGGGAGCATGGCCAAGCGGACTGGGCTGCGTTCACGTGATGCTGCTGCGGCTGTTTTGCGTTGATGACCAGTACGGTGGAGGCTTGCTATGAGGATGGTGGACGGCGGTGGTGATCAGCCATGGGGCTTAACTTTACTGCTGCTTGAGGAGGCCGACTGGGTGGCTTGCTGATTCCTTTGCCGTCAGCAGTGACTTGAGACTGAGACACGGAAGGGCTGGCATACGTGGTTGCCACCGTGAATCGTGATGCTTGCTGGTTGTCTCCATAAATTTGCCGTGAGGGGTTGGGCTGGGTTGGGTTTTCATGCGATGGTCTGCATGGAGGAGGCTGGGAGGTTGCGGCTAAATCCCTAGTTGGAGAGAAGAGAGGGAGAGAAGTCGATAATGAAGAGAGAGCTTCTGTGTGCGCGCTAACTGATTGGCTCAAATGAGATATTCTGTGCCAGAGTGTGTGATCTGAAATTAAAGAGGGAAAGGAGAAGATCAAGATGAAGAGAAAAAGAGAACATGTAGGGGGCTTGTTTTGTAATTCAATGGTCAAGATTAACCACAGACTTAAAGAGAACTAATAGAAAATGAAGAGGAGAAAAATAAATGGGAATGAAAATTGACTGAATGAAAAAAAGTAAAATTCTTATTCTTAATCCAAATAATTATTTTTTTAACATAAATTAAAATGATGGATATTAAAAAGTACTTATAAGAAAATAATATCATTTAAATAATGAATTTCTTCTATATTATTTTTTGTGCTGCCAAAAATTAAAGATGCTTGCTTTAAAATTAGGTTTGTTTCAATAACATTAAAAATATCTCATTTAAATAATTTTGAAATTTTAAATATTTCGTTTGGTTACACAAATGAGATGAGATAAGAAATATATGAATAGTAATGAGATGCTTTGTGAATAGTGGTGAAATAATTTGAATTAAGATATTTTATGAGATTTTGGAAAATGAGAGAAAAAAATTGAATACAAATATCATAACCGTTAAAATATTGTTATAATATAATTTTTTATTTTGGAATTTGAAAAAGTTGAATTATTTTTTATATTTTGTTAGAAAGTTTGGAAAAGTTGTAATGTTTAGATAACGATTAGATGAAAAAGTTAAAAATTTGAAATTAAAAAATGTTTGTATTTTTAAATAGTGTTTGGATGTTGAGATGAGATAAAATAAGATAGTTTGTAAAATCAAACTAGACCTAAAGTACTTTGGAAGATTTTAAACCACTTGGCTCAATTTAAAAATTATCCACTATATTTAAAATAAATATTTGAGATTTAAAACTTTTAGATGAGGCTAGAGACCAATCCAGAGAGGAAAATGTTCATTATTTTACACCACCATTGTCTAGCTATTCAACTATTCAAGATGACAACATAAGAACATTATTACTCAAAAAGATGATTGAGTTTGCATCATCAAGATAATGGTATTTAATGGCATGTTTTGGGCTAAATAGGATTGATCTCCCCTTTTTCCTATATATTTTGCTTTGTATTATATTTTACTAGATAACTGTATAACTTTGTTGAAGATATTTCACTGTTGTGATTCTGTTTATAAAATTCTGGTACTTATGATTACTAAGTTGTGAAATTTATTTTCTTATTTTAATGTGCTTTTTTAATTTTATTAGACTTTTTTTTGGACTGGGCTTGTTTTAGTGTGTTTTATTCTCTTTTGGGCCTAGCCCATTCGGATTTGAAGCCAAGCCCATAGTTTCCAGCCCAGTCCTCCCTTTCTCTCTAAACAGCATCGTTTCGGCCGTAGCCCTAAGGGCTTTATTTCTTTTCCTCTAGCGCACCATCCGCTGCTTCTTCTTGTTCGGTTTCATCTTTCTTCCGAAAACTTCATTGAGGGAAATGAAGTTCCAAGATTTGGGTCGGAGATGAAAGGACGAAGAGCTGATAGAGCAGAGACATGAAGATTTGGGTCCCTTATTGCATCTTATCATCTCTCTCTCGCTATAATCGTTTCGGTAGGTGAACATAGTAGCTCTCTCTCTCTCTCTCTCTCGGGGCAAGTGGCCTGGTTTCGGTTCCAATATCAATATTTATTGGGTTTTTTGTTGAAGCCTGAAGGTATGTTTTGTGGCGTTAGAGAAGAGACATTGCGATGGAGCTATAGGACTGCTAAGCTTCGATCTCTAGACTCTGGTTCTGGCACTCTGGCTTATGGGCTTATTTTTGTTCTGCTTTTTGTGATTCTAGAGAACAGTTTTCTGGGACTTTTGTTGGCAATGATCCAAAAACATCAATGAGAAATTTTCGTTCAAAGACTTTGGATTATCATATGTGGACTCTCACACAGAGAGATCGAGAAGCACGAGGCATTTTATTTTTTTACAGATGCATGAATCTAGGTGAAAAGAATGAATATGAAGAGTTTTTGATTAATTGTTTCAATTTTTTTTTATTTTTTAACGCAGATTGCTTCTATAGATAATGTCTTATAGATAACAAATAATTTGAAGAAACGTTAATTTTAACAGAAAACAATAAAAAACTGTTAAACCAACAATTTTCTGTTAGATAGACACCTTTTATATATATATATAGATATATATATTTATATACATACACATTAGGGTAGTGCTACATGTCCCGACACATTCTCCCGATAAGTGTAATTCTCCTTTTTTTTTAAAAAACAAAAATTATTTTTCATGCATTTTTTTAATCTCCTTAAAAAATTTTAAAAAAATCATAACATCATTAAAAAGCACTTCCTTAATCATTAAAAAAATAAAAAAAAACAATAGGGGCCCATAGCATTTCCCTATACATTATGGTCTAAGTCCAACTTCTAATCACAAGTTTCAATCTTCTAGATTGTTGGTTGATCCTCCTAATAGACATTGGGATCTATTATGAGGTACCACTTGGGACGAAAGGGGAAAGACCATTCTTGGAGTTGAGTGGAAGGTAAAAGATGAGAAATACTCCAGTGGTCTTTGAAAAGTAGCAGCGAGAGATGCAGAGTGTAGCTAGTCTAACATTTGGGCAAGCAAGCACCTTGTAGGAGGCCCGACTGATCACATGTCCTAGAGCGAGGTGGAGATGAGTGTCTCGACCACTATGAATGCAAGAACAAAGAGTTGAATAGGCTTGTGAATTCGGGTGAAGATAGGAATTACCCACCTAAGGCAAGATATGATTGCTCGCCCAGGATCAGCAATGATCAAGGACTAACCAACCCATACATGAAAACTTTCAGAGATAACATGGAAAGGTTAAGAAAGGTGACAATGTCGTATGCAGAAGCCCACACTCCATTTGAAGGGTCACATTCGGAGTGGCTTTGCAATGAAAGGTGAAGGCTTGATGAGTCATGTCGTCTGACTTAGCAGTACGACTCAAGACACACTCAAGAAAAGTCAGAGGACCAAGCCTGCGAACCATGCTTGGCAATCTATCTCTGTCATTCTGCAGTGTGATAGAGAAGGATTAAGGTAAATCCTTACTGCAAATCTGGAGTCAGAGATTCGTCAGAAAGGACATATGAGAATCTCACTCTATTTAAAGGGTCTAGACGTGGGACGAGATCTCACTTTTGAGACTTTATTTACAAAAGAGCTCATGCAGCCAATCGCTTTGGAAAGCAAGAGGCGAAGAGACAATGAAAGAACTTCTGACGTAAGAAGGTAGGTTAGCTTCTAAGACAGTGCTGGGTAATGTGGGGTAAATGTTGCATGTAAGAGGCTTGCATTATCTCTATGACTCTTCCCCTATTTCTACAAACAAGAATAAACATTTCAATCATTATATTTATATCTATATTTACGCACTGATTTCCAATGTTTTGAATATTTGAATAGTTTAACTGTCTTCAATACATGACCTAGAAACCCTGTGTGGGAACTCATTATTCATGTGTGAGAATGTCTATCTTTGTCTGAGGAATCTGTATCGTGAATCTATACTCATGGGATGGGACAGAGAATTCCCCAAACCATTTTAAGAAATATTGCAACGTGCTTCACATGAGAAGGAGAATGTCTCGTGGGGATTGGGGTGGAATGGTGTCGTATTTGGCCACACCTGATAGTCGAGATGTGGGATTCTCCGATGTAGCACATGGCAGTGTCCTCGAGTTGGTTGGCCATGTAGAAGCATCCCTGGTGCAACAAAAATCTCTGAGCAAGAAGTTTGTGTGGCGAATATCTGCTTGTGTGGCGTATACATGCCCTTGTGGGGAATACATGTCTGTGTGACAAATACATGCTTGTGTGGCAAATACTACCTATATGGTGAATATCTATGTGCTAAGCATTTGTGTAGTGGAAGAATGTTATTGGGCTAAAACAGGCCGAATACTGATTTTTACAAGTATACTTATAATAGAGATGGAGTATTCCTCATCATATTATTACTAATGTGTTTTATGTATTTTGCATAAAGAAAAGGCAACATCCCAAGCGCGTGATTTTTTACCATGCTTATTTATATTCATGTTAATTAAGAGGGTGATTCCTCGCTATATTTAAGCATGCACATAGATGTAAGAGTGAGGGTGATTCCTTACCATGCATCTACGTGTTTGTCTCGTATTTTCATGAAAAATGTTCATAGCATCTTTGGTAGAATTATCCTCATTAGCAATCTTGTTATAGCCGCCTAACCTACTTATGGTTTCATTTTCAAGACCATAAACTTTGATGCAGATTCAAACCCAGCATGACGCCCAAGAAAGAAGAGTCAATCCCGCTCGAGTCCTAGTTACGGAGACTAGTGCCCACTTTAGTACTAGTGCCCGCCATAACTATCTTGTTCCTTCCGTCAGCATGTACAATATTAAGTTTGGCTAGTATTTGTAATAATTTGCCACCTTATGATTACTAACATTATGTACTTTTGGATGATGTAATATTTGAAGGATTTAATGAAGGCCAAAAAGCCCATTTTTAATAAAATTTAGTATTTTGGTACTTAATGGTTGATGTTGTTATGACAACTTATTCTACTTAGACTTCTGCTGTGATTTTATAGTTAAACCTCTTACACATGTACTTTCCTCTAAAAAAATACACTCCTATTTCTATTTGCTCTTGGGTGTTGACCATTGGCCAACATCCTTAGCACCATATATTCTGGCCTAGACCTTAATGAGTAATAGGGTGCCACAACTTGGTATTAGAGAGCCTGTCTACGCGTTACTCTCGGTGAATCTTAGACATATAGGATAATACCAGAAAATAGAAGTTTATCTAGTATAGTAGGCTGAAAATTTAGTGTAAAGCTTGAACTGTGCTTGGACGGCAAGATGGAATAGCATGTAATATGCTTGGGTTATGTGGTAGAATTTAACGATGGTGCGACCGAGATTTTTGCAAGGGGGGTGAACGCCAATTGGTTATGAGGGAGGATCGTTCAATGGAGGAAGAGAAGAGGAACTAGCTAGACCACGAAACCGGATATCGGACAAGCTGGAACCACAACATGAGATGTATTCTCTTCGGTGCAAGTTTAGTTGCTAGGATCTTTTCAGGAGGAAGGAAATGGATGTATGTACGAGCGATTTTTGACTTATTGGTACTCGAGATTCTTCGGAAATGAGGAGTAGCGAGGGCTAAAAGGTGAATATCGACATAGAGAGGGCGTTTGAATTGTGCGGATGCATTGAGGACCAAAAGGTGGTATTTGTGAGCTCCCTGCTCTAGGAGAGGCAATTCTATGGTGGGATACCCAAAGGCAACTCCTTACCATGGAAGTGAGAGCCACAAGAAGAATTGCATGGGAGAGGCTCAAGAAGGAATTTGATGATCGAAATTTTTCAAAGATTATAAGGAAGCAGAGGTCAAAGAACTTGATGATAGAGCAGTATGTTGCCAAATTTATATAGAGTTGGGAAGGTTTTCCCCTTATATTATCTCTACGAAAACCATGAGGGCAAATCAATTTCAGTAGGGGTTGCAAACCCATATAAGAACACAAGTAGCCTATCTGGAGATTATGAATTTTCATAAAACTAGCCCATAAGGAGTCTATAGTCGAACAAGAAGAGCAAAATCGTTGGCTATATCCTTAAACTTGAAGAAACGTTTTGTAGCAGGGGAAGGGAATAGTTCGGGAGCTCCACAGGAATTTGTTTCAAGTGTAAACAAACGAGACATTACGCTTGAGATTGTCCCCAGGCACCACCAGTGCAACGAGCAATGCCAGGAGGAGAATGTTGAGACCTAAGGCAACTTGTGCAAGCCAGGTTATACACACTTAACCCAAGAGAGCTTAATGAGGATGCATAAAGGCATCATCACAAGTATGAGATCATAACTCACCTTAGTTAACTCCTTTTGTAGTAGTACTATATGTGTAGTAAGTAGTGACCGTTATCACAGGGAGAGTGAGAGTGTCACAAGCATACGTAAGTGCCTTATTCGACTCGGGAGCTTTCCAGTCATTTGTATTTTCCACGTTGGTTAGGATGGTTGGCCTTCGAACATAGCCGATAAGCTAAGGAGTCAAGGTGGCAATACTAAATGGAGAAACATTATTTTGTACCAAGGTAGTTAAGGGATATCCGATGGAGATAGAGGGAGTTCGTTTGGAGGGTGATCCAATCGTATTCAGGATGCTAGGATTTGATATCATCTTGGGAATGGATTGGTTGTTTAGGTACTTTGCAAGAATCGGTTATCGTTCAAGGATGGTAACCTTTCAAGTACTGAAAATGGAGGCTGGGATCTTTAAAGCTAAGAAAGAGTTGCTGAAAGGGGCTGAGGCCTACCTAGAACACCTTACCTCAAGGAAATGGATGCATAAGGACATGGAGGACATACCATTAGTACGGGAATTCCTGAAAGTTTTTGAGGAATTACCAGGGATGCCCCTTGCTAGGGAGATTGGGTCCAAAATTTATGTAGAACCAAGGACTGTTCCAATTCATAGACCAACCTATAGGATGACCCCAACAGAGTTAAAGGAACTGAAGAATCAATGCAGTTATTGGTAAGAGGTTTCATTAGACCTAGTACCTCGCCTTGGGGAGCGCATGTATTATTTGTAAAGAAGAAAGATGGAACTCTTAGGATGTGCATCGATTATCGGGAGCTGAATAAGGTGACTATTAAGAATCTAATCCTAGCCCATCTCACCTCAACAAAAACCCTAGAAAATAAGCCCAATAACTTCAATAACTCTCACTCATTGTTAGCCCATCTGGAAAATTCATTCTTTCCTTCAACCCATCCACCTCACAAACAACAGAAGAAAAACTTCCCTCAAAGCTTCAACACTCCACCTCCCGTCTCTTACTTATCAACCATCTCCCATGGCTACATCCAACATTCCTTATCTTCAAGCAATTTTAATAAAAGACCACCAGTGTTGGATGTTTCAATCTCCACTCAGCCAAGCAAAAAACCATACTCTACAAAAATCCTTATTTTCTACCATCTCCTTTAGTCCTGAACCCTCTACAAAATGTATGGAAACTACTAATGATTCTTCCCTATTACTTGCGGAAGTTCCATCCACCCACTTCAAAAATAAAAGAAAGGTTAAGAAGGGGCCCAAAAGAGGCAACCACACTTCCCTCTTCAAGCCATACCAAAAATAAAAGCAAAGGCAATTTACTTAATAGGTCATACACAAGTTCTATTCTGACTGGACCCAAAGGTTGAGCTAGGGATGTGCAAAATGTCTGCCATCTTCAACTTCGGCCGATGTCGGCTCCGACTCTGATAGAGTTAAAAAAAAAAAAAATTCAAAGTTACTCCAGGAAAAAATATCGGAGGCGGAGTTGGAGTCGGTGTTGGCTCCGACATCCAAACTTTGAACTTCGACTCCAATATGTAAACTAAATATATTTAAAATTGTAATAAAAGTGTTAGCCATCTAAGTGGCTTAACAGTTGATAGAGTGTTTTGAAGATAGTCAGTCCCGCGTTCAAGCCCCCATTCAGACTGATATCATTAAACTTTTTGTTTTTATAAAACGACTCCGTTTTCTACCCTTATATATTCATCTTTTTCCCTTCAGCGGGGAAAATCGATTTGAAAACCCTAAAATGTTTTCTTACTTTGACTGCAACCTATCTTTCCCTCCATTTCCTCCACCACTCACTCCTCCATGGCTACATATCATAGTCTCAAGTTCTCAACCCCCAATTAGACTCTCATTCTTCGTAAAACCCTTTTTTCTCTACCCCCAATCTTAAAGCCTCTATCTCTATTGCCATGGTTGCACTTTTTTACCATTACCTCAATAACGAAGTGCCACAATCTTGTGCTCTGTTGCACTAAAGTAAGCTTCGATAATCAATTGTACTATGTTTTATTTTTCTCTTTTTTGTTAAGAATCTGGGTTTGGTTGCTAATTAGTAAATGTTTAGTGGGTTTGGTTGTATTGTTTGGGGTGTCGGATGAATATTTGGAAGAATTTGCCTCCCTTAAAGCTTCCTCTCTCTGTCTCTTTCTATCTCTCTCGTGTCTCTCTCCCTTTGTGGCTCTGACGTTTCGACTCTGACTCCGAATCTGGAAACTCCGTTCGGAGTCAGAATCCACTCCGATTCAAAGTTGGAGTCGGAGATGAACTTGGCCTCCAACTTGGCATTCTAACTCTGTCGGAGTCGGAACCTAACCCTTGAGGAGGCACACCACAAGGCCCCCCCTTAATTATGAAGATCTATGCCTGGAATTTTTGGGGAATGGTTTGTCCCCTAGCAATTAGAAGCCTGAGAGCCTATAAAAGATCTCACAATCCTGATATAGTTTTTCTTACTGAAACTCTTTTGCTGGAGTCTAACACTCCATCTATTGTAGATAAATTAGGCTTTCCACACTATGTTTTATAGTTTATAACCCTCCACTGGTTAGAATGGGAGGGCTACTATGTTGAGCTTGAACCAATCACTTTGTAAAATAATAATAATAATGTCCTTTTTGTTTTACTCTGGCCCATCCCACAACCCATGGCTACTTTCTTTGTTCTTTAGCCCCACTCATAGTACAAAACAAAAAGAAGCTTTCTGGAACCAATTTGAACATATAACAAAAACTTTCTAAGGTTCCTAGTTAAGCCTAAGTGATTTCAACTCTATTCTCAACCAAAATGAAAGGAAAGGTGGCAAACCTTTCAAAGGTTGTACATCAACAAACAATCCCAACCATTTGATGAATACATATGGCCTCTAGACCTTGGCTTCCCTAGCCCCAAACTCACATTGTCAAACATAAGAGAGAGACTTGATCTTGGCATAGCTAGTTCAGAATGCTAGCTTATGTTCCCATATGTTGAGATTAAAACACTCCTCATCAACTCATTTGACCATGCCCCTCTTCTCCTAGGCACTAATCTTGACTCCTCGCCTAAACCTCAAAATATCAATTCGAAGAATTTTGGACTGGTACCCCTTTTTGAGTATACCAGTCCAGGTTATGTGCTTTGTAGGAACTTGAAAGCAACAAAAAATGCTCTGTTGAAGTGGAATACCAACTAGTTCGGGAATATCCATTCAACGATCAAGACTCTTGAATAATCTCTCAAATAAATTTGAACTCTATGACATCCATTCACCAATGACCAAAAGGAACTACTCATCCAAGTTGAACTCAATGAGCAATTCAAAAGGTAAGAGACTCGAAGGAGATCAAAATCTCGGGTAAAAAAAAATCACAATCATTGATTTCAGTACAAAGTTCTTCTACTTGCCCACCACCATCAAAATAAGAAGAAACTCTATTAATGATCTCAAGCTGGCCCATGTTCTTTGACTTCGAACCCTAATTTGATTCAATCAAAATTTTTGGAACATTTTCAGTCTATTCATACTTAATTAAAACCAGAAATAAATGATGAGGTAAAAGACTTATTTCCTGAAAAATTGACTGAATTGGATAGTGTTATTCTTTGCCCTATACTTGATTATTACCACTCTATCCTAGATTCATTCATTAAAATCCCATGGTCATGATGGTTTCACTAGCATGTTTTACAAAAACTATTGGCCTACCATTAAAATTGAAGTGTTGGTTACTATTAAAAAATTCTTCTTGGACAATAGGCTTTTAAGGGAAACAAATTATACAAACATAGCTCTAATTCCAAAAACAGGTCCCATTTTTCCCTCTCTCCTCTAACAAATGTATGAGTTCCTAAGCAATGATGGTATTATCATGGATGGTTTCTACTAGTTACAAATTAGCTTAGCAGGGGCAGATGAGTGAAGAGGATTATTTTTAGCGTCACTAATGTTAGTTACAAGATCATTGTAAAAATCCTTGCTAACTGGCTAAAACCTCCGTCTGTTCGTAGGTTAATATAGGTGTTGCATTGCTTCATCATGTCCAAAGCTGTAGACTAGTGGGGAGCTGCTTCCATGAGCCAACCATTTAGGACTACTACTATGGTCTAGCATAATAGCCACCTAAAGAAACTCAATAATATTTCCCTTAGACATAACTCCATTATTCATTATGCCTTGCACTATCAAATGCTAAGACTGTTCACTCAAATGAGATATGGGTACTCGATTGTATTTGAATTTGCATGATAGATGGAGATCAATCTTAGCTACCCTTTTCTTGCCAACTTTTGCTACTCTTACACATACCCTCCTTGCATCCATCATCATCAAGACCCTCAAACACTAGTCTACTTGCTCATGCAGGGATGGGGTAGCCCTTTGCCACACCTAACCCCCTCATGGGTGGAGGGTGGCGTTTCTCCTCTAGAATCAGCCCCCCACCTACAGGCTCATGGCACCCCATCTTTGTGCTCAGGGCAGAGGTGGAACCCTAGTCCGTTTGCCCCCCGTGCACCACCCACCCACGAGGAGATCCCTGAGGGGTTGGGTCTGCCTCTCCCCACACCAAAACTGCTTCCCCCTAACTTTCTTTTGCTGAGCCGAGTGGGGCTGACCATGAGGGAAGTTCCCAGGACCCCTATTCGTAGTGGAGTTAAGCGATGACGGTGACTCTAAGGCCCCCTCCCTGGTTGCCCTGGACCGTGTAGCAAGACCTGGGGGGCGCTTCCAAACTTTTCCTAGCAACTGGCTCTCATCGGCTCCTCCTCCGCTAAGGTCGATGGGAGCAAGACATCAGCCTCGAAATTGGATAGGGCTAGGGGGCGGCCACCGAGCTCGCCGCCCAGATGATGCGTCCCCTCTTTGCCTAGGTAGTCCTATTTTTCCTCCTTGTTTTACTTCGCTGAACTTTCTTGGCCCGTTATTCTAACATTCCTAATCATTCCTTTAATTACAGGATATGGATCAATTGGCTGTGACGATAGGGGGAACTTTGAGGTATGCTGAACCAGTAGACTACTGACTTTCATAGGAACTTTGTGATAGTTTGGGAAGGTGATGTTTGCCAGGGCCTCCAATTCAACCCAAAAACTTGGCCCCTCCCCAGGTAGTTGGGAACAAGCCGATAAGGTCCAGACCCCACTGCGCAAAGGGCTAGGGGACTTGATTGACGTTAGTTCCTCTGATGGGCTGTGCGACACCGTCCCATGCTCTTGACACTTTGGGTATTTTCTTGCGAAATCCTCGTCTTTTAAGGAACGAGGCCAGTAGTACTTGGCTTGGGTTACCCTAGCGACCAATGCTCTTCTTCTTAGGTGGCTCTGAAAAAGTCCTTTGTGGATTTTCGCCAGCACGTATTATGCTTCGTCTGGCGAGAGGCATCTTAGGAGTGGCTTGGAGAAGCCTCTCTTGTACAAGATCCCTTCCAACAGGGTGAATCGGACCGCCCTGTTTCTGACCTTCCGCGCCTCCTTCGGGTTGTCTGGTAGTTTTCCCTTTTGTAGGAAACTCCTAATATCTGTTGCCCATTCGGGGGATGCTGGGGTGGTGACGGGCACTTCTCCCCTGATGGACAGGGTATCGACTGTTCTGGCCACAGTGTGTTTCAGGAGGGGCAGTTCTTCCTGCCTGGACACGGCCTTAGCTAGCTAGTTTGTCTTTTAATTCTCTCCTCTCGAGACTTGCTGGAAGCATAAGTAGCGGAAGCGGTCATGCTCATTGCAAACGATTTGGGGGTACCTCTTCAGCCTTTCCCCTTTTATGGCAAACTGACCCAGTACTTGGTTGACGACCACTTGGGAGTCGGCCCTCACTTTTATCTCTTCTACTCCTAATAGCCAAGCAATTGACATCCCAGTCAAGAGCGCTTCATACTCAGCCTCGTTATTGGTTACCTTGAAGGCAAGTTTGACTGCATAGTTATGCTCCTCCCTTTGTTCGGTCACTCTCCCACCAGCCTGGCAGGATAAGCCGTCTACATAGACTTTCCAGGGCTTTCTTTGGGATGCAATCGGGGCTTTCTTTGGGATGCAATCAGGGCTTTCTTTGGGATGCAATTGGGGCTTCCTCTGGGAAGATGGTGAACTCTACGATGAGGTCTGATTGTGGAGCGAGGTAGTTACTCCATGTCGAACTCGCTGAGTTCAATTGCCTACTTGGCAAGGCGTCCTGAGGTATTTGGCTTCTACAAGACTTTCTTGGGGGCAAGGTCAGTGAGTACTACTGGGTGGACCTAGAAGTATGGCCTCAATCTTCTCACGGCAATGACTAGGGCGAACACCAACATCTCAGTTTGCAGATACCTAAGTTCAACTCCCTGGAAGGCTCGACTTGTGTAGTAGACGGGCCGTTGTACTTCCTCAGTTTCTTGTACTAGTATTACTGACACTGCGTGCGGGGACACAGCTAAGTACATGGTCAGATCCTCTTCTACTTTTGTTTGGCTCAGCAGCAGGGGGCGGTTTACATACTTCTTGAGGTTAGCGAAGGCCTATTCGTAGGTTGCATCCCAACCTTGGGCTTTTCTCATAACTTGGAAGAAAGGGAGACACCGGTCGGTTGATCGGGCAATGAAGCGGTTCAAGGTTGCCACCTAGCCTGCCAGCCATTAGACTTCATGAAGGTTGCTGGGGGAGGGCATCCCCATAATTGCATCCACCTTTTTTGGGTTCGCCTCAATCCCCCTTTCAGAAACCATGAACTCCAAGAACTTTCCCAACTCCATCCTGAATGCGCACCTCAAAGAGTTAAGCTTCATCTAGTATCGGCAGAGGATGAAGAAGGCTTCTCGAAGATCTGCTAGATGCTGCCCAAGCTTCTTGCTCTTTACGAGCAGGTCGTCCACGTATACTTCCATATTCTGGCCAATCTGTTGCCTGAACATGCAGTTGACCAGCTGTTGGTAAGTGGCCTCGACATTTGTTAGGCTGAACATCATTTCTCTGTAGTAGTAGAGCCCCCGATCCATGATGGATGGTCTTCTCTTCATTGTCTGAATTCATCCTTATTTGATTGTATCCTGAATAGGCGTCCATGAAGCTGAAGAGGCAATGTCCTGCCGTTGAATCCACAATCAGGTCGATGCGTGGTAATGGAAAGTTGTCATTCGGACAAGTTTCATTCAGGTCGGTGAAGCCGAGGCACATCCGCAGTTTCTCGTTGGCCTTCTTCACCAAGACCACGTTCGAGAGCCATTCCTGGTAGTCAACTTCTCAGATCAACTCGGCTGCCAGGAGATGGTCCACTTCCTCAGCTATCGCCACGTACTTCTCAGCACGAAGGCTCTTTCACTTCTGCTTGACTTTTCTAGCTCTCGGGTCGACGCAGAGCTGATGCTCAATGGAGTTGTTAATCCCAGGAATTTCCTCATTGGGCTCTGCCTGTCGAAGGGCTTGCTTGTCGCGAACTTCTTCATCCCATTCCACCAGGGAGGTGGTAAACTTGGTTTGGGCGTCTCCCCAACTCCTTGATGGTCATGACGACTTTGAACTCGTGCCTCAACTCTAGAGCATAACACTCCCGAGCCAACACTTGCTCACCACGAACTTCACCCACTCCCAAGTAGCTAGGGAACTTCATCTTAAGGTAGTAGGTGGATGTCACTGCCCTTACTCAGGGTGGGATGTCTCAGTATGGCATTGTACGCAGTCGGGACTTTGACGACCAAGGTAATCCACTGTCACAGTAGTCCTAGGCGCCTTCCCTGCCAGGACCGCTGCGACAATGGTTGACCTTGGTCGTCAAAGCCCCGACTGTGTACAAAGCAATACTGGGACGTCCCACCCTGAACAACTTAAGGGCGGCGAAACCTTAGAGCGGCATTTGGGTGGGGCATAGTCAGTCTGGGCTGATTCCCATCCGCACAAAGGCCTCCCAAAACAAGATGTATGCTAAGGGTAAGGATGTCTTCTTCATCCTTCTTGCCAAAGGTTATCGTGGAGTTCCCAAGATGCTGCGGTGTCCTGATGGTTATCCCCGTGGTTGTAAATGCCTCTTCATAGCGGGCCCTTCGGGTGTGCACTCTTTGGCCCAACTTCGTGACCCCTCCCTTTGCATATCCTCCGGTAATTGTGCGGATTTCTCAATTAGCCTATCCTCCACCTTGGGGATCCTCTGAGCCTGTTCCTCAAAGCTTGCCGCTCTGGGCTCGCACCCTGATGGGGACCCTGATGGCCCCTACGCTGGTCTTCCCGATCTTCCAACTGACGCCTCCGATTCTATTGATCTCCCTTCCTTCTCCTTTTCAAGGCATAGTAGTCCCTAGTGCTGTGCTGATCAGTCATGTGATACTTGCAATATTGGTGGTTCTCTCTATCTTGGGGCGGCTCTATCCGCGGACTCCGCTCGCGATCCCTTTCCATTACTAAACTCATGTGAGTGTGCAGCTTGGATGGGGCTTCCCCCTTCTTCTTGTGTCCGGTGCTCCTCTTTTTCCTCCTTCGCGGCCATGACTTCCTTTTTCCCCAGTGCCTTCGTATCCACTTGCTGTATCTCGGTCTGCCGTGGAGCCGTCAGGGCTTCAAGAGTGTCTTCGGCATTGATGTACCTGTCTGCCCAGTCCAAGAACACCCTCAGTGTGGTTGGAGTCCTCTGCGCTATTTCAGCCATAAACGGGTTCCTAGGCCAGATCACACCCAGGAGAGCTACCAAAGTGATTTTCTCATCTTGGTCGTTCGTTGTCATGTGCTCTTGTTGAACCAGGAAAGATATGACTTCAAGTTCTCTCTGTCCTGCTGCTTAAGCACGAGGAGGTAAGCAGTAGGGCATCTCCTCTTTCGACTTGCCATGAACTATGTCATGAAGAGGCGAGCCAGCTTGTCGAAGCTACCATCCCAGGTTGGAGAGATCCGAATCAAGCCACAGTGGGCCCTTTCAATGTCAAAGGAAAGGCCCGGCAGTCGATTTTACCCAGGAAACCGTGCAATTTCATGTGGGCATTGAACATCTCAAGGTGGTCCAACAAATCTTCAGTCCCGTCATACACCTCCATCTGAGGAACTTTGAATTTGGGTGGGAGAGGTACCGCGAATGACTCTCGCGTTGTATGGTAGCTCGGTGTTGACAAGGTGCATCTTGTGTCCTCCTCCTCCACCGTAGAGTTCACAAGGACCTGCTAAAAATCCATTCAATTTCGCTAGGTTCTCCTCCTCCCACAAACTCCTCGTTGGTCTGCTTTAGCATTGCATTCTCTTGGCGAAGCGTCCCTGTCTCCTTCCTCAGCTTCCTTATTGTTTCCTCCATGCTAGCGAGTCTCGCCTCCATGCCTTCGTCTTGGCCTTCTTCCCCCCTCGTAGTTTGGGACCATGTAGTTGCCGACATGCGAAGTACACATTGTTTATGGAAAAAGATCCCACAGATGGCGCCACTATTGAGGTTGTGTTTCGCAACCCGAGCTGTGCCACAATAGCTAACATCGCGCCACTTAATTATGACTCAATTGTAGAGGGAAGTTGTGGAGTGTCAAGTTGTACCTGAGTCAGACTTGCTACCACTCCTTCCATTGCTATGACAGGGTGTTAGTCTGTGGGTCAGACTGCCGAGGCAGGTCGTGCTCGGTCAGATCTGCTACCACCATCTTGCCATGACAGGTCATCAAGTTATGGCTGAGTCATCCTGCGTACTCTGGGAACACGTTGTTGAGTCATAGTACACAGTTCATCAACTCATCATGCATTTTCTCCTTCTCTGTTCGTCCTAGGTTCGACTCCATATTGCAAAGTTCCTTCGCCTCAGCTACTGCTAGTCGTGCCTCCACGGATGCATCCATTGCTCGGCTTGCTAAGGAACGGGTTACAATTGGCATGTGAGAACTATATAAAGAGAAATAGATCTCACAGATAGCGCCACTGTACATGACGTGTCTCACTTCTAGTCTACAACCGTCCACCTGCGTGATAACAAGAAGTTTTTGCCTGGTTCGCTTCGGAAAACTCCGATACTTAAGTCAGTAAGTGTCACAAACAGTTTAGAATTCAAAAAAAATATTGATCTTGTACTATCGAGGGTTACCTGGTATATATAAACTCTGTCGTAATGCTTATCTGATGTAGAGTTTAAGCATCAAGTTAGAGTTTATTGGTGTGGATCATTATTTTGTAATCGAACTGATCACATATCTGCATAAAATCTCTATCTTTCGGTGAAAGCTGGCATGCGGTGTGTTTGACTTTGCTGGGCCTTAGACTTTCTAGTTTCCTTCGGTTAACCAGGAGCCTTTTATACTTGGCTCCCTTTATATTGGGCTTTTAACTCAGAATGGGCCCTCTAGAACTTGGAAGACTCTTGAAGGGTCCTCTACAAAAGTTTTATTTTTGTTTGAATCTTTCTTTCGCAGGATTTATGACCAGAGAAATGTTATAAGTAATCTTTATACATTACAATTTATTATTTTTTATTGTAATGTGAGCTGAGAATGTGAGCTAAAGTAAGAAATGAGTCTAAACTCCTCCCCTATTTGAGGGAGAGGGTATTTTTACCTGGCAGGGGTGACTCGCGAGGTGGAGGTAGTGGATGTGCAACTCCATACTGTGGTCGGGTGTCCTTGCCAACTCCCTGCTGAGCAACAAACTTGCAAGGCCTGAGTGCGGCTGTCACTGACACCCCTAGAGGCACATCATGGTGTGCCGAACCCCAGGATGCATTAAATGCAGCATGGTTCCTGTCGTGGCATGCCCATTTCTGTTCCATCAAATGTGACGTGGTTTCAGTCAGGTACGTCCATCCTTCTGATGGTTGGATTGGGTAGGGCGTGTATGCCATCATCCAGGACCATTCATTGGCCCGTGCTCTCCACGTGCCTGATGTGACTCCCCACGCCTATGCAGCCCTGCGTTGTTTGGGTTTCCTGAGGCCACCTACATGTAATATCAACTGTGCTTCGGTTCACGTGTGACCCTATAAAAGGCCTCTCTCCCCTCACATTTTCACCATTTGCCTCACTCCTTCAATTCCTTCACCGTCTCCCTCTTAATTCTCGGTTCTTTCATTTCGTGTCTCACTAGAGTCCTTCATCGTTTCCTTCATCCACTGCCTTCTCGATTTCTCTTCGTTGTAGCCCGCCAAGTTCTTCTGCGCTGGTTGTCTTCTCCGTTTTCCAAACTTTCTGTCTTCCTCTTCACCACCACCACGTTCTGTCACTTCGATGGCCTTGAAGAGTTCCTCAAGTCCTAAGCCCCTGTACTTCTTCGGGAAGAGTTAGGAGTAGTCCGTTTTCGGTGACAACCTCCAGGTGTTCAAGACGAAGTACAATATCATAAGGCACGTGCCTGCCATAGACGTTGGCAGGCCGCGTGGCACTCTACCCTCTCATGTTCATGAACGAGCTCCGGCTCCCATTCTGCCGTCCCGTTCGCGACCTTCTCAACTTCTTGGGGTTGGCCCCTGTGCAGCTTCATCAAGATGCTTGGCGGCTCCTAGTGGCTAGTGCTAGTTCGGAGGAGTATCTCGACTTGACAGCTTAGGAGTTTCTGTCAATGTACCATGTGCTGCGCCTTGATGGGAGCTTGTGCAGGTTTCAGGCACGTTCGCCAGGGAGGTGAATTGCCAGCCTTGAGTCACGCCACTTGGATATCAGTTGAGAAATTTGTTCTTCATTTCCGGCTTGGGATGGGAGTACCCTGAGGGAGAGAAGGACCACAAGGAGTTCTCCATTCAAGTCGACTGGTCATATGTCCACCGGTCCAAGAGCCTGATCATTGATTTGTTCCGGAGGGAGGAGGCTAGGTTAGTGACAGTGCTATCTAGGGTATCGGCCCACCCTTACGATACGAAGGCTGAAGCGGTGCTGTCCGACTTCAATATCAGGAGCTACTTGACCGCTCCCGACCGCTCGTAATGCTTGGATGGGATTTCTTGATGGATCCTTCATCGCCCCAGGGTCTAAAGCGTCACTCATGTTCTTCTATAGCTAGCAACAAGGGGAAACGGTAGAAGGTGGCGCATGACGAAGAGGGCAGAGCTCCTCGAGGTGAGGCAGGCAGGGCCTCCTGAGGTAATGCCAGGGGCTCCTAAAGTAAAGAGGGCTTGTCTCAAAGTGGAGCTAGAGGGACTAGGCCCCCTTCACTCCGCAAGGGTTCAAGGAGCGAGGCCAGGGGATCTTAGGGCACACGTCCTGAGCACTCAGAGGTCCAAGCTCCTCCCACCCGGGGTCTACTAGGAGACCAGGGGACCCCAGCGTGCATGTCCTGAGCACCCAGTGGCCCTTGTTCCGTCTACTTTGGGGTCCACTTCTTTTACCAGGGTGCCACGTTCGACGTTCGGCACGTCATCCATTCTGCTAGTGTCGGTTTTGTCGGTGTTCCTTGTCGAAGAGAAGGAAGATAATGGAGTCTTCCAGGCTACCTCCTTTAATGCCTTTACTCAACCAACCCCTCAGGGGGTTTGGTCGTGAAGTCTTCAGTCTCCTACGAAGAGACACTTGCTTGGGAGGCCATTTTACCTGTTTCATCCATGGTAGCGACGGGGTTCCCAATCTCTCCTTCTCTCCTCGAGGTTGTCGTTCGAGAAGATGTTGCCCCTTCAATCCTCCTAGGTGTTGGGGTCCCTCCTGCTCCGCGGTCCCGATGTCAGATGATAGAAAAGAGGCAGGCCCGAGCTCCCATTTCGTCGTGAAGCTAAGTGACGATTGGGTGTCAATCCCATCGCCCCTCTTGCAATCTTCCCTAAAGCCAGAGGTGGACTCCTATTTTGCTTCTCCTGAGGTGGCATCCTGGCCAAGTCGTCCAATAGACAAACCAAGTTCGGTTGAGGAGGCCAACAACAGATGGGGGGCCCTTGCAAACAAAAGAACCCTCATTAGGGTTTGAGGTTCCCGAACGGGTTGAGGCTGACGTTCCAGAAGCCTTAGGCGTGGGCCCTTCCTTGGTGCCCGTTGAGGATGTGCCGCGGTCCTTGCAGAAGTTGGCAGGTGTAGCCTGTTCTTCCTACGCCAGTTTGGGGGTGATCTAGACCACTGTCTTTGGATTTGAGCAGGCTCGGGCTGAGGCGATTGAGTGGAAGGCTCATAAATCGAGGCCTCTCTTTGCCCATGTGTGTTTCTACTCAGCTCGTCTCGTGGGGAATTCCCTTTCCTTCTTCTAACACCTTCTTCTTTTATAGGCTACGGACCAATTAGAGGCCATCATTGTCGAGGAGAACGGGAAGCTTAAGGAGGAGACCCGAGCACTCTGATCCTTAGCTTTTCTTGCCCGCTTGGAGGTTTGCAAGGCACAACAGGACTTTGAGGCCCTCTCTTTAAAGCACAACGGGCTAGTAGAGGACCTCGAGTCCTTGAAGAAGCTATATATTCTCCTATGGGAGAAGGTCCAGAAGCTGAAGAGGAAGAGGACTAGGTTGAACGTGGAGCTGGCCGAGGCCAAAGTGGAGCTCACCCGAGCTTCTTTGGAGTGCAGGTGTCTCCGGGATGTGCAAAAAGACTTAGAGAAAGAGGAGGAGTTGCGGTTGTTCCTGATGGGGATCCTGATGCTTGGGGATGAGAAGGACCAGTTGGCCAGGGAGCTGGCCTCAGCTGCAAGGCAACGTTCTCGGCTCTTGTTCAAGGATTTCTCACTTGTCCGGGAAGTCTGACGCCAGAGGGATAAGGTGCAATGGAAGGAGGCTCGATCCATGGTCTTGAAGTCAAGTTGCTACATGCGACAAACACAATCTTGGCTCGGGACACGTAGATCTCGGTCATGGAATCCAGCTTGGAGACCAACACCCAGTACATGGGAGAGATCAAGTCCCAGATTCAGCGCACTTGGGCCATATGAAATGCTGCTTGGGGGTAGGGCTACAAGGAGGGCCTCAAACGACTGTGAAATTATCTACGGGAGCATGAGACGAACCTCAATACCAAGAGTCTCGAATCCTTGGAGCCGAACCCTTAGGCTTATGAGTTTTTCAAGAACCTCAAGAATGCCTTCATCTCCCCCTAGCACTCCCCTTCATCTTCTTAGTTGTTTTTGTACTGGCTTTGAGCCCCTTCTGTTTTGCTTTCCTTATTTTCTATAACTAGGGCTTTCATGTAAACTTGATTTTACCTAGCAAATCTCACACAATTTATTATTCCTTATTATAGAATTTTAATTATCCCAAGTTGATGATAATCCTTTAACAATTCAATATTTTCTCTAGAACAATACTAAAAATATCTCCAATTAGTAACCTTATATCTCTATATCAATTCAACTAATTGAAGATTCATTAAGTTCTTTAGATTTTTCTTAAAAATCACACTAATTGCAGTAAAGATCTCTACTTTTGCTCAACTAATTGTGCTTAATCCTAAAGCTCTAATCACAAATCACTTCTCGGTCTCATTGTGATTCGATAGATTAAACAATAGTTAGCTAGAAATTTGCAAGCATTAAGATCAAAGAATAAACACTCAATCATAGAAATATCGAAAATAAAATAACTTGGAATATAAATTGTATGTTCAATGCTAGACTATATCAAAGTTTTAGAAAATAAAATTAGTTCCTAATGAAAGTGAAAAGAAAAAAAAAAAAAAAACAAAACTAGTGTTCTTCGTTGGAGTCAGCTGATGAAACATGCGGCTCTAGCCTCTACTCCCCCAAATCTGCCTCCTTAAAAGAAACTTAAATGATAAAATCTGTACTATTGAAATCTAAAAGTCTGAAACTCAGATTCTCTAAAACTCAGACTCTCTTCTCAGACTCCCCTCTATTCATCCCACAAGACGGGATTAAATAAATGTCAAAACTCAAATCCGGAAACAAGATAAATGCAGCTACAATCTAACCTAAAGATTTTGAAAATAGTTTCTAAAGATAAATGTCAACATAAACGAAATTATCCCAAGAATAACAGATTTATCTAAAATGGAAGATTCAATGATATATGGCTTGGTTTATGAAGTTCGGGAGGATTTGGTGGTCAGCAGCAAATTGATCCCTGTCGAGAGGTATTATCCCACTGGGTAGATGCCATGTGTGTTGAATATAACTGGTTTCCTTGCCTACCGAGAGGACAGACTCCCGACTAGGATAATAAAACCCTCTCGCCAACCTACCGAGTGGTAAATCTGCTTGCCTTTTGTCTTGTTGTTGTCCAAGATATCATTTAGGTTGGTCTTTTAAGTTGGTCGTTTAGACTAATCACCCAATCTAGCCGCCTAGAGCCTTGTCGTCAAGCCTTCGCACCTTCTGGTTGCACCTTCTAGTCGCACCTTCTGGTCGCGAGTCTCCTCGCCTACCGAGAAGTAAGTCTTCTTGCCTTTGGGCGAGATAAATCTCTTTGCTACCCACGGGACAAGGTTCCTCACCCAAATCTCATCGGCTCTCTTTAGATCTCGCTGCCTCTCATCAGTCTGGATCTGTAGTCTCTTATTTTGTACCATAGTGCTCTCTTTTCGCACTAAATCTTCTCAATCCTCCAAATCCAAGAAAGTAAAGAAAAATATATAAAAATAAAATAAAATGAATAGTATTGAAGGTAAAATGACACTTTTCATAAATAAAAGAGTAATAAAAATCACACTAATCACCATGCACCTCTGGCCTTTTCCGGAGCTATCACAGTGTTGCTCGTCGTCCCCTCGTCACCCTACACCACAGTGTTCCTCGTTGTTTCCTCATCACCAAGCACGTCTATGTACGAGCTCCCGTGTCAACCATGAGCCGATGAGGTCAACATGAGTCGTCATCCAGCTCACCGACTTTTTCTGTCACCCGCGTGATGGTTCATGACCAAGACGTCATGCCTCGCCACCAACACTATTCAATGAGCCATGGGAGTTACAACAATTCGTGACGATGTGCAACCATGACACCTCCTCCCTAGCACGTCCATAGCCACGGTTAGGAAGGAACCACCACGATCGTGTTGTCGTGAAACTGCCACAACCCTCTGCCTAGCTCCACCGAAGGAACATCATGAAAGGTCCTTAAGTGTCCATCGCCGCTGTCCAGTTGATCCACGTTAAAGCCCCACATGCAACTAACTCGGTTGCACAATAGCACTATTTGAGTTGCTCCTTAATGTTGCCAAGAACATATTAGTCGCCCAGTGAGTTTACTGGCCACAAAGTTTGCTAGTATGTTTCCTCACCACAATTTCTGAACATTTGCTCGCCACAGAGTTTGCTAGTGTGTTTCCTTGCCACAATTCATGATGTTTGCTTGTCGTGGAGTTTCCAATGTGTTTCCTTGCCACAATGGCCTTCTTCACCATAATGACTTCAGTATATGGTTTGCTTGCCACACTTGTTCCACTAGATTTGCTCGCCATTGTAGGTCAGGTCCTTACCAGTTTCTCACCACACTAAGTACCTCTTGCCAGTTGCTCACCACCTTGGGTGTGCCTCACCATACACAGTATTTTCTGCGCCATACCCATGAATTTTGATAGGTGATACAGTCAGATAAAAAAAAATATGAAGAAGAAGAAAAAGAAAGACTGGAGCTACTTGACTCGGAGTTAAACTCGCATCTCCAAGAGATCAGTGAACGAACAAAAATATCTGGAGTCAAAATAATTTTCATTATTACAAGAGCACTCAAAGATGAACAATTTTCACATGCAAAAATTATCCAGCAATAAACGATCTCAGCCAGAGAGGAATTGAAGTAGCAACCAAATTACTCTGGTTTGTCTCTTTCAAGCTTGCTATTTTAATTTTACCAAAGAATTTGATTTTTGGAAGGTTTTCCTCGCAAAGGTTTGCAATCCTCAAACCTCAAACTTGTGATTTGGATTATTTGATCTAACTTATTTGGATTTTATTTTTGAACAAGGCGAGCTCCAGCTCCCACCACGGAGTGCAGTTGCATTTTGTCTCCCACTACAATGAAGCAGTTGAGCTCAACATTGATGCCAACACAGTCGAGGTATCTTCCTGCTACGCTTTCATCGCTAGAGTTAAGCAGTCAAGGCATCCTCCCGCTACCAGGTTATGCGGTCGAGGCATCCTCCCGCTACACATATCGCCAGAGTTTTGCAGTCCAGGCATCCTCCCACTACATTCCTATCACCGAGGTACACGGTCGAGGCATCCTCCCGCTACACTCTTATAGCTGAGGTTATAGGATCGAGGCATCCTCCCGTTAAACTTCTATCGCTAAGGTTATGCAGTCGAGACATCCTCCTGCTACTCTCATCGCTAGAGTTACGTGGTTGAGACATCCTCATGCTACACTCCTATCGTCGAGGTTACGCAGTCAAGACATCCTCTCACTACATCTATCGCTAGAGTTACGTGGTCGAGGCATCCTCCTACTACACTTCTATCGCCAAGGTTACATGATCGAGGCATCCTCCCGCTACACTCCTATCGTCGAGGTTACGCTTTCTAGGCATTCTCCTGCTACACTCTCATTGCCAGAGTTGCACGATCAAGGCGTCCTCCCGCAACACTCATATTTCCAGTCTTACACAGTCAAAGCACCCTTTCGCTAAATGCAAGACGAGTGTCTCCACTCGCCACAACCGCCGCCCATAGGTTACCTTCAGGAATGAATTTTTGAACTCTACAACTGCCTAATGCAGGTGTCCTTTGTGAATGAGTTGATTTGGGGGGGTCCATGGGCTCCTGATCACCTAAAAATGGTTTAAGTGCATTTCGCTAATGAATCGCTTTAGATATGGTTGGATGGAAAATGAAAGAAAGATACTATTTTTGGAAGCTAGTGATTTGAATGCAGGATAATGCCAGAGTATTGTTTTGCATGCCAACTGATTTTGTCTCTAGTTTTTACAGAATCTTACAAATTTCTTGGTTGAACATCCCCTTCTCAATTTCAAGTTCCTAGTAGGGTAATCTCCAAAGCTTCTTGGGTTTGTGCTTATTCACCCAAAGTTTTAACCCGAAACCGAACCATTTCATAGAAGCAGTTTTTTTTTTTTTTTTTTTTTGGGATAAAAGCAGATCATCACCCTTCATTAAGATAGAACATATAAATATGACTTGAAAACAAGTCAATTACAATCGTTAATAGCTTCCCATTACACATATGTGTCAGACATAGTCTAGTTCAGACGACAAATCTCTAAAGACCTAAATTTTAAAGAAATACCACATCTGTACATGATAGAGGTTACACATATAGCATGGCACAGTGACATGCGCAGTGCACGTAAGGGATGCACGACATGCACCTAATTCCTTCAAAAGGTAGAACATGCAGCCACCACCCCCACTACGACAGCAGATCTTGACACCAGCAACCTCGCATGGCAGAGATACTACAACGGAAGAGCCTTCCATCAGCCGCTCACCGTAGCAGCACGTTGTGCACGCCTAGCATAGTGCAAGCAAAGATAGACAAGTGGTTGGAGGCCCTCACACCAGCATCCATGATCTGGCGGGCCCACCACCAACCACTACCCACAAGGCTGGCGATTTTTTTCATTGGTGGAGTGGTTCCTCGACGCTTGAAGTCAATCGCATTGAGCACGACATTACAGACAAAGGATGCTCGTGGGCGGAGTACAACCTTACATAGCATTGCAGCCAGAGGATGCCACCGGCCACCACCTAGCCCACTAGTACCTTCTGCTGCCGGTGGAGTGGTCCCCAACCGAAACGATGTTCCTCACCATTGATCTTCGCCGCAGTAGCACATCATGCATGTTGTGCACCCTGCGAGCACTGGGAGCACGTTGCCGAGCACCCCGAGGGAAACAAGTCAACCACCACCCAGCCCACCACCGGCTTCTTCTGTCGTTGATATGGTGGTTCCCAACCACGGTGATGCCCTTTATCGTCAACTCTCGCCACCATCACCAAAGGTTGCTGTAGGAGCTGTCCAATGCCAACACCATAACGTGCTCACCAACCTAGCCCATCTGTGAGCACGTGGAGCCAGCTATGGCCACGCCATGCACCTCTGGCCTTTTCCATAGCCATCATAGTGTTCCTCGTCGCCCAGCATCACAGTGTTCCTAGTTGTTCCCTCGTCGCCAAGCATGATTCTGTACGAGCTCCTGTGGCGAGTGTAAGTAGTCATCTAGCTTGCCGGCTTCTTCTATCGTCGACGTGATGGTTCCCGACCAGGACGTCATGCCTCACCACCATCGTTGTTCAATGAGCCATGCAAGTTGCAACAATTAGTGACAATGTGCAACCACGACATCTCCTCCCCAGCACCTCCACAACCACAATTGGGAAGAAACCACCACCGTGCTGCCGTGAAACTACCACAACCCTCTGCCTAGATCCACCGGAAGAACACCATGAGAGGCCCTCAAGTTCCCACTTGAAGTCTCACAAGCAACTAACTCGAACTGCCATTCACGATTGCACTGGTGCCCTATATGAGTTGCTCCACTGCCTTGCCCAGAATAGATTAGTCGCCCAGTAAGTTTGCTCACCATGGAGTTTGCCAGTATGTTTCTTCACCACAATTCATGAACGTTTGCTCACCACAGAATTTTCCGATGTGTTTCCTTGCCACAATTCGTGACGTTTGCTTGTTGCAGAGTTTGCCAATGTGTTTCCTCGCCACAACAGGCTTTTACGCCGTATTGACTTCAGTATATGGTTTGCTCGCCATACTTGTTCCACTGAATTTGCTTGCCACCCTTCAGTCTGGTCGGATTTGGTCACTTACAATAATTTAGTCGCCACAGTAGGCCAGTTTCTCCCCACACTAAGTGTCCCTTGCTAGCTGCTCACCACCCAGGGTGTCTCGCCATATACAGTATTTTCTGCACCATACCCATGAATTTTTCTTGGTGATACAGTTTGACAAAAAAAAAAAAGATGAAGAAGAAGAAGAAAAAAGAGTCGACCTACTTGACTCGGAGTTGAACTCGCCTCACTTCCAAGTGATCAGTGAACGAACAAAAATATCCAAAAGCAGAATAATTTTCATCATTACAAGAGCACTCAAGGATGAACAATGTTCCCATGCAAAAATTATCCCGCAGCAAAAGATATCAGTCAAAGAGGAATTGCAAGCAGTAACCAAATACTCTGGTTTGCCTCTTTCAAACTTGTTATTTTTTTTTTACTAACAAATTTCATTTTGGGAAGATTTTTCCCGCAAAACTCCCTGAGGTTCCATGAGAAACCTAGTGGTTGTACATCCTGAGAATATAATTCGCTAGGAATTACCTGCGTGGCACAAAACATCGACTGTGAAGCCCCTCTCAAGCATCACTCGCCATCTTAATTTGTTGTCATTAGAATAGACAATTCGATATTGCGGGAATCTTGTGTCCACATTGTTGCCAAAGCATGGCTACCAACGAGCATCCTCATGTTTCACCAACATTCACCACACTTAAGCGAGATAGCCAAGGCTTGCAATCCTCAAACTTGTGATTTGGATTATTTAATCTAACTTATTTGGTATTTATTTTGGTACAAGGCAAACTCTAGCACCCACCACGGAGTTCGGTCACATTTGGTCTCCCACTATAACAAAGCAGTTGGGCTCACCTTTGACGCCAACGCAGTCTAGACATCCTCTCACTATGCTTTCATCGCCAGAGTTACGCAATTGAGGCATTTTCCCACTACACTCCTATCGCCGAGGTTATACAGTCGAGGTATCCTCCAGCTACACTCTCATTGCCAGAGTTACGCGGTCAAGACATCCTCTTACTACACTTTTATCGCTAGAGTTAAGCGATCAAATGCAAGTTAAATGTCTTCACTCGCCACAACCACCGCGAGCGGGTTACATTTGGGAACGAATTCCTGAGCTCTGCAACCACCTCAAACGAGTGTCTCAAACGAGTGTCTTTCAAGAACTAGTCGATGGGCTAAACAACCACCTAAGATGGATTCAGGGGGTCACTAGACTGCTTTACCACTTAAACGTGAGTTACTACAAACAAACTTTTACATTTACATCGAAATGAAAACATTAACCATCAACAAAAAATCGCAACACAAGACAAAATCCAACGATGCTCCCGAAAACCAAAAATGTTCACCAAGCACGCACACTTCACTAACCATCACATACAATCATTAATACACTTAATTATCAAGTAAATATTCTTACAAACAAACTTCACATAAATCCATCTTTAAAAGCCCTTACTACAAATCTCATAAATTCTTCTTGAAAACCGCCCATAGAGATCACCATTGCATTGCATATCTGTGATAAACTATGGACAGTCAAAACCTGCAAACCTCCCCCATAATGAATGGTTAACTGCACTCCCGTAATAAATCGCTTCAGATATGGTTGGATGGAAAATTAAAGACAGATACCATTTTTGGAAGCTAGTGATTTGAATGGAGAATGATGCCTGAGTATTTGTTTTGCATGCCAGCTGATTTTGTCTCTAGTTTTTGCAGAATCTTACAAATTTCTTGGTTGAACATCCCCTTCTCAATTTCAAGTTCTTAGTAGGGTAATCTCCAAAGCTTCTTGGGTTTGTGCTTATTCTCACCTAAAGTTTTAACCCGAAACCGAACCATTTCATAGAAGCAGTTAAACACGTCGCATTAACCAATGAACAGAGCAGCCCCTGCTTCTGAAGGAATTTGGTTGTCGGCACTACAATCTCATAGTATATAGCACATTCTTCATTGGTAAGGACAGAACAGTTTTCTTAACACAAACCAAAGCCATAATGTAAAAAGACAAAATCCACTTGCAAGCAATGACAGAACACACGAAGGACAAACTATTCGATTATTCCCATAATCCAGCTAAATGGGGAAACCCCATCGAGTCAACCAAGACCCATCACCAACCACTGCGCTTATGCAAGCTTAACCTCAATTTTCTTGGGCTTCTTGGGCTCTGGAGGCGGAAGCTTCTCCACAGTCACAGTCAGCACGCCATCCTGGCAAACCGCAGAGATAGCTTCTGTGTTGGCATTCTCAGGCAGCACAAACTTCCTCATGAACTTGCCCACCCTCCTCTCCATCCTCACATACTTGGCTCCCTCTTTCTCTTCCTCCCGTTTCCTCTCACCGCTTGTCACGAGCACATTGTCGTCCTCTAGATGGACCTTGATGTCCCCGGACTTGAGCCCCGGCATGTCTATGATGAAGACGTAGGAGCTTGGGTACTCCTTGACATCGGCGGGAGTGGCGGCCATGGCCTTGGCGTCGCGCATGTAGTTGCGTGTAGGAGCGTTGAAGGACGACTTGTCGGTGTCATCGGTCAGATCCATCATCTGCTGCAGGGTGGAGAACAGTGGAGAATCCACACCCAGGATTCTGAAATCCATTTCTCTTCTAAGTTGGCTGGTTTCGTCACCGACACACGAAATGCTAAACAAGTCTTTGGATAACTTTTGAAATTGAATTGAACGAACTTCTCTGAGAAAAAAGGTCAGGTGATTCCGGTTATAGCGTTGGGGCAATGTAGAGAAGCGGAAAGTTCTAGAGGGACATGGAGAGGTTGGAAGGCTCCAGGACGTTCCGTCGTATGAAGTCAAGGTGCGATTCCAGAAAGACGTGGAAAGTTTTAATTTTTGTTCGAATTCTTTCTTTGCAGGATTTATGACCAGAGAAATGTTACAATCTTATACAATACAATTTATTTATTTTATTTAAACACATCTATTTAAATATTAAAATTAAAATAAATAAATAATATATTAATTAAATGAAAATATATGATATAAGACTTTCGTCTAAGATTTTTTTTAAGATTATACTGTATATTAATGCAGCTCAAGATCTCACGTGGCGTTATTCAATCTTAAAATTGATCAACATGATAAAGTTATAATTACTTTTTAATAACTTGGCATAATTATATTGACTAATTTAAAATTAATTATAAAAAATGAAATATTTGCATAAAATTAAAATTTACCTTGATCCCACATTAAAGAAATATTTGAACGGATAATTATTAAAATAATGATATACAGTATTTTTCTTTTAGGTCAAGTATCTATCTTTTCCGAAAAATGATTTATCCACAATATATTTTATAACACATTGCACAACAATGTATTAAAAGAAAAGATATTTTTGTAAAACATCTTATAAAAGTAACAGCATTTTACAAGAATGTCCTTATTTTATAATATTATTATGTAATATGTTATGCAACATATTGTGTATGTATCATTACTTATCTTTTCTATAATTCCCCTCACAGGCGGATCTAGACATTCATCTTTGTATTAAAAACTGTTATATATATATTTTTATGATATATGTTGTAATATATAATGCAAAAATATCATAAATATAATTTGAAGTATAAAAAATATTACCGGGATATCTATCAATTAGAGATTGAAAATTATGCATTCTTGGACTGCCCGTGCACGATACAGAAACGCACCATTTCATTAATTGTGAACGGTATCGTTCCATTAAGTGGCCCATTCACATCGCAGAAATCTCTTATATTTCTTGTTGAAACACATCTTACCGTTTAGATCGAGATCGTCGTCGCCTTCGTTAGCACAAGACCCCGTCCCCTTCCTCAGCTCGAAGCCGCCGTCCCCATCTTCACATTTCACTTCCTCTGTACTTTCACACCCTTTTCCATTCAATACCCACTCTTAAGTCACTCTTCTTCACCTACATTCCTTTGAGAATTCATGGCCACCATATCCCACCGCCAACTTTATCTAGAAGATTGTTCCTTCCGTCAATTTGTAGAATCTGGGATGCTTTGACCGGCGATAACAGTGCACGTAAAGCTAATGCTGCTAGGAATGTATCTTTTTCGGCAGGTATTTATTATGCTTCATCTTATATAACACATACTAGTTCTGACTTCCTTTTTTAACATGATTTTATAAGCATTTTCGATGTATAATTTGGACTTTTTTTTTTCTCAAGGGGGATGTTGAGGGTTCTTTAGTGTAATTCAACTGGGCGATTGAGTTGGATCATCGTCAAAAGGCCTGTAGGTTACAGGGATACTTGATAGCCCATCGTTCTAATGCGAATATAGTACCTTTTGAAGTGGATAAATATGAAATCAATGGTGTTTTTTGTCAAATCGTTGGCAAAGGGGGCTGTAATTAACAGGTCAGGGCATCTAGGCTTTGCACAGGACCCTAAAGTGAAGAGGGAAGAAGTATCGAGATGATGAGGTACTCGGGGACTTCGGTCGTGTACTTGGTAAAAGACTAGTCAAACCGAAGGAAAGTGTTGATTGCATGGGCTGGGTCAAGTTACTGGGCTCGGGAGGCTTACGCTGTTAAGCCATTTATTTTCATACGTTGTGTGGGCCGGAAGAGTGTTTCCAAATGGGCCATTTATGTTAGTAAGGTCTGTTATGTTTAGAAGATTCCGAACTGGCTCTTTGGTAGCCATTTAATTTGTTTGCTTTAATTGTTGCGTTTCCGTATATTGGCCGTTATGGCCCCTGCTAGTTTGTTTTATTGTTTCCGTTGGAGTCCTGACAGCATATATGCTAGCTAGCGTCCTTTGGTTGAGGTATTCTGAATGACAATTGCAAAACCTGTCATTTCTTCTACTTTTTCTTTATCTCTCACTTTTTATATTCTGGAGGAGTTCCCCCTCAAAGAGAGCAAAAGAAACCCTAGCTAGCTAGGAAATTATCTGACGTGTTACAAATTGGTATCTAGAGACAAGTCCTGTGAGAACTTTATAGACAATGGCAAACGGCACAAGACTCAAAGAACTACAGGAGGGGCTAAATGCCCTAAAAAAGACAACTGATTCTCGATACAAAACTTTAGAAATTGAAATGTTTGTGGTAAATAGGCAAGTTGATATAGTAATACAGCAGTTGACAGTGGTGACTGGTGAGCTACAAAAAAAGGGGAAGAATCATAGCTCTGATGGATCAGTATCTGGACAGCATACCAATGAAGAGGAAGTGAACCCGAGACCTACTGGTGATGTGTAGACTAGGACTGTCTGCCTGGATTTTCCATCCTTCCACAGAGAGGATCCCACGGGTTGGATCTACAAGGTACAACATTTCTTTGCATTTCATAACACCCTGCCACAACACAAAGTGAGGTTAGCCTCATTCCATATGGAGGGAAAAGCTTTAATAAGGTTTCAAGGGCTAGAGGAGTCAGGTCAAATAGTAGATTAGGAGACCCTTTCTAGGGCTTTACTGGCTAGATTTGGACCAAGTGGGTATGATGACCCAGTGGAGACCTTGTCTCGATTAAGACAGTATGGAACAGTTGGAGAATACAAAGATCAGTTTGAATCTTTGTCAAACAGAATGAAGGGCTTAACTGATCAATACAAACTGAGTTTTTTTCTTAATGGCCTAAAGGATGAAATAAGATTGAGTGTGAGAATGTTCAACCCACCAAACTTGGCTATAGCTTATAGCTTAGCAAAAATACAAGAAGAAAAAATGATCATATCCAAAAAACACAACAGATTTGGCCTGGTATACTCACCTAACTCGGGTATACCAAAACAACCTAGCCTACCCATGAGTGAAACCTCCAAAACCATTCCTAAACCAAACCTACAAATCCACAGAATAAACCAGACCCAAATGAAGAAGAGGAGGGAAAAGGGGCTATGTTATTAATATGACTCGAAGTGGACAATGGGGCATAAATGTCAAAATCCAAAGCTTTACTTACTAGAAGAGGTATTGTTTGAACCAACAAATGAAGAAACTAAGGAAGAACTAAATGGGGAGAGTGAGGAACCAGAAATATCCAAAACAGAACTAGATCAGCCAAATAACCAAGAAATAGCCCTCCATGCCTTAATAGGATCCCAAAACCCAAAAACCATGCGGGTAATGGGGAAGATTGGGCCTCAATGGGTAACAATTCTTATTGACACGAGGTCTACCCATAACTTTTTGGACCCAGCAGTGCTGCGTCAAGTGAAACTACCCATTAATCAGGAGGAAAGGGTTAAGGTGAAGGTAGCTAATGGGGAAGTACTCCCAAGTTAAGGAAGATGTAAGGGAGTGTGTGTTATTCAAGGGACCATGTTTACAGTAGAAGTGCATGTGTTAGTGTTGGCAAGTTGTAATATGGTGCTCAGAATGCATTGGTTACAAGATTTGGGAACCATTCTTTTGGATTTCCAGAAATTAACAATGCAATTTTTGGTGAAGGAAAAAAAGGTGCAGTTACAAGCGTTGGCAGCCACCAAATTGATCAAGGAAGGACCTTTAAACAAGTCTAATAGGCTGGAAAAGAGGGGGATATTGCTACATGTTATGGAGAGTAAAAAATCCAGATTGGTGAACAAGAAGAACAAATTCCAGCAGCCATTCAAACCCTACTCAAATAGTACCCAGAAGTGTTCATTGAACCTAAAGGCCTACCCCCAACTCGTACTCATGACCATTCCATCAACCTCATACCCAACACCAAACCCATTTCTATGCGGCCTTACCGTTACTCATATTTTCAAAAAGACAAGATTGAGAAAATAGTGTAGGAGTTATTGTAGTCGGGAGTTATAAGGCCCTGCCAAAGTCCTTGTTCCTCCCCCGTTTTGTTAGTGAGAAAGGCGGATGGGTCATGGAGGTTATGTGTAGACTACCGGAGCCTTAACGCAGCCACAGTGAAAGACAAATTTTCCATTCCAGTTGTAGAAGAGATGATGGACGAGTTGCATGGATCTAAAGCTTTTTCTATGTTGGATCTCCAATCCGATTACCACCAAATTAGAGTAAAACCCTCAGACATTCACAAAACAACCTTTAAGACCCCATGAGGGTCACTATGAATTTTTAGTTATGCCATTCGAGCTAACTAACGCCTCTTCCACTTTTCAAAGTCTCATGAACGAAGTGTTCAAATCCCATTTGAGGAAGTTTATACTGGTTTTCTTCGACGATATACTGATTTACAGTAAATATGAAATTGATCATTTGAGGCATGTGCAGGTGGCTGTTGAAACACTAAGAGAGCATAAGCTATATGCTAAACTCTCTAAATGCAGGTTCGGATGTAGGGAGATAGCGTATTTAGGGCACTTAATCTCTGCTCAAGGAGTGCAGACAGATCCTGAGAAACTACAGGCCATGACGGATTGGCCCCTTCCTGGATCTATTAAAGCCTTACGGGGTTTTTTGGGACTGATCGGGTATTATTGACGGTTCATCAAGGGCTATGGGGGATTGCAGGTCTGCTAACCAGAATGCTAAGGAAGAGTAGTTTCCAATGGATTGAAGAAGCAAAAATGGCTTTTCATGACTTGAAGGAAGCTGTCTCTTTCCTTCCGGTACTCGCACTGCCAGATTTTACCACACCCTTTACCATAGAGTGTGATGTGTTGGGTTCAGCCATAGGAGCTGTGTTGATGCAACAAGGGAGGCCCATAGCATATTTCAACCAAGCCCTTAAAGGAAGAACCCTACATCTATCCACCAATGAGAATGAGCTTTTCGCATTGGTGTTGGCTATAGTTAAATGGAGACCTTACTTATTGGGTGGGACCTTTAAGGTTAAAACTGACCAGCAGAGCCTTCAACACCTCCTCGACCAAAGGGTGGGAACCCCAATGCAACATAAATGGGTTTCTAAGCTGCTGGGCTACGATTTCGTAGTGGAGTACAAGAAAGGGTCCGTGAATTGAGCAGCTGATGCTCTGTCTAGAAGGGACCAGGCTGGAGAGGAGACTTTGATGTTGATTTCATTTCCAACAGTAGATTGGTTGGAGGATGTTAAGGCGGCCTACACTACTGACCCAAAGGTACAAGCTCTAACCTCACTCTTTAAGGATAGTAAATTAGGCCATGAATACACTATGAGGTCAAATTTGTTATTGTACAAGCAAAGGTTGTATATTCCTCAAAATGCCGAGTTCAAAGCTAGGTTACTGGAGTTAGGCCATAGTAGCCCGTGGGGAGGTCACTCGAGTTTTGACAAGACCATTCAAAGAGTGAGAAGGGAATTTTTTTTTACCAGGCCTTAAGAGTGATGTTAAGCTGTTTGTAAGAGGTTATGACCTCTGTCAAAGGGTTAAGTCCTCCAATACCCTCCCGAGTGGGCTGTTACAACCCCTTCCCATACCCACTCAGCCCTGGACTCACATCACCATGGACTTCATGGAAGGTCTCCCTAACTCGAAGGGATTTAACAGCTTGTGGGTGGTGGTTGACAGACTCACTAAGTACAGCCACATAACCCCCCTCAAACACCTATACACAGAACAAGACATAGCCAACTTGTTCCCTAAACACATACTCAAGCTACACGGCCTCCCTCTGTCAATAGTCTCGGATAGAGACAGAACCTTCACTATCAATTTTTGGCAAGAGTTATTTAATCTACAGGGGGTCCAAATGGCACTAAGTACAGCATATCACCCTCAAACTGATGGGCAAACAGAGGCTGTAAACAAGACCCTCGAAAATTTTCTAAGATGCTTCTCTGGGGACAGACCAAATGACTAGGTATCTTGGATACCACTTGCAGAGTGGTGGTACAATTCCACTCCACATTCATCAACCAAACTGTCCCCCTTCGAAGCCCTATATGGCTACCCCCCCTCCCAGATGGTTAGAGTATATACCTGGCACGGCTAGAGTAGCCACAGTTGAAGACCACCTCCAGAATTGAGACAAGGCTGCTCAATTACTCCAACAGAATCTGCAAAAAACCCAGGAAAGGATAAAAAAATATGCTGATCTAAGAAGAAAAGAAAGGGAGTTTTCTGAGGGTGAATGGGTGTACCTCAGACTTCAACCATATAGACAATCTACGGTGGCTCTACGTCGCCGCAACAAACTGGCACCGAAATTCTTTGGGCCATTTAAGATACTACAAAGGATAGGGAAAGTAGCCTACCGTTTGGATCTTCCATCCTTTACCCGGATTTATCCTACCTTTGACATATCACTACTCAAAAAAAAAAAAAAAAAAATTTGGGAGCTTCCACCACCGCAGTTCCTGATCTACCACCCTTAGATGAAGAAGGAGCTCTAAGACCTGAGCCTGAGGAGGTCTTGGCTCGTTGCATGGTAAAATCGGGAAATGGGCTAAGGCAAAAATCTTGGTACGTTAGCACGGACAGGGAGCAAATGAAGCTACTTGGGAAGGGTATTCAAAACTTAAAGAAGATTTCCCCCACCTTGCGGGCAAGGTTTTTTGAAGGGGGAAAGAGATGTAACAGGTTCGGGCATCTATAGTTTGCACAGGACTCTGAAGTGAAGAGGGAAGAAGTATCGAGATGATGAGGGACTTGGGTTTGGTCGTGTACCTGGTAAAAGACTAGTCAAACGTAAGGAAAGTGTTGATTGCATGGGATGGGTCAAGTTACTAGGCGCGGGAGGCTTATGCTGTTCAGCCATTTATTTTCATAGGTTGTGTGGGCCGGAAGAGTGTTTCCAAATGGGCCATTTATGTTAGTAAGGTCTGTTATGTTTAGAAGATTCGGAACCGGCTCTTGGTAGCCATTTAATTTGTTTGCTTTAATTGCTGAATTTACATATATTGGCCGTTATGGCCCCCTACTAGTTTGTTTTATTGTTTCCGTTGGAGTGCTGACAACATATATCCTGGCCAGCTTCCTTTGGTCGAGGTATTTTGAATGACAATTGCAAAACCTGTCATTTCTTATACTTTTTCTCTATCTCTCATTTTCTATATTCTGGAGGAGCTCTCCCTCGAAGAGAGCAAAAGAAACCCTAGCTAGCTAGGAAATTATCTAAAGTGTTACAAGGGTGAAAAGAGAAAAACACAGCAACTCCATCGGACAGATTGAAGAGAGGACAGACTTTTTTTTTTTTTTTTCAAAGGAAGTTTATCAATCTTGTGTTTGTCTTTGACAGACGATGGCTTTCATAGACAATATGAACATTCACTAGAGAATCATGTGCGAACGTAGATTGCAATGGGAGTCCTGAACTGGAGTCCCCATTCGGGACTGAACATATCAAGACTTTTATAAGGTAAAATAATTAAATATAGGAGTTTCTCTTTTTTAACAAAAATATTTAATACATTTATCTTTAATTAGAAGGAAAAATGTAATGAGCATGTAAAAAAAACGTTACGTATAAAAAAGATAAGGTATAAAAACTTAAAAAGTATGAAGGAGACAAACACAAATGAAGACAAGGGTGGCTTGAGCCTGGTTCCAACATCGCGGGTTTGAGTCTTTGAACCTGCACACAAATGAAGACAAGGGCGACTTGGTGGAGTCTGCAGAGCTTCTTATGCCTAAGTTAATCTTCTTAGTAAATTGTGTGGGAGTGTCAGAGTTTCGAGAGTGAGACATTTTTTGATAGGTAGTTTCGAGAGTGAGACATTAGTCCCTGAAGGGCGACTTTTCTACGAGATTTTTTTTTCTTTTTTGGGTGGGGGGGAGGGATACCCTGTATTCTGTGTCAGGACGTTCATGTCACTTCCCACTGTTGCCCTGTCAGGTGCTTTTAATGCAAAGTGTAGAGCCTGAGGTGGTGCCATTAATGCCGCATGGGTTTTAGGGATGGTTTCATTAATGCAACGTAGAGATTGGAGTGGTACCATTAATGCGGCGTGGGTTCCGGGGATGGCGACATTAATGCTGCGTGGCTCTTTCAGGTAGATGATCAACGTTATGCTCCCCCATACCTTCTTCAGGGAATCAAGGGCTATTCGTGTTTCCCGCTCATCAGTTGGTGTAGATCTTCTAGTACTAGGTGTTGCAGGGGACGTCAGGGGCAATGAGTCCCATCTTTCCTTGTCAATTAGTCTTCCTGCACTAGGCTTGCTTCCTGAGTTGGCATGTTTCGTGTGTCAGACTCTTTAAGTGCCGCTTAGGCCCTCCTTTAGGAAATGGGACATGGGCTATGTTGGGCCCCTTGTGGTTCTATATGAGCCAGGGGGGAGGGCGGGATCTCCTCACAGTTACCCTGCCAATTCCCATTGAATTAGTTCGGTGAGAATTTCATTTCACTTCTTTGTTCTTCATGTAGCCATGTTCGTTGCACTTCCACAGTTTGAAATGGGCGAGTGTTCTTCTTCCTGACTTTAGTGGCTTATTTTTGACATCTTGTAGTTTACTCAGTTGCGTCTGTTTAGCTCCCTTTGAATTAATGGTGTCAGGTGGTTGTTCCTCTCCCACGTCGTTTCGTGTTGCGCGTGTCGTGGGGTCTGTGCCCATTTCACTTGTCCCGTGGGTCACACATGCTTCCAAGACATGGGATATCCAACCGTCGCGAGGGCCTATTAAGCCCCAACCCCTTCACCTTTTGGGAGTCCACTTGCTCTCTTACTATCTCCTTCCTTCCCCAAATCCTTCGCACGCCTTGTGCTTCTCTTTCCCTCATCTTTTCCGTGTGCTCCTTGCCCATATTCCTTCCACTCTTTTGTTCTGATGGCTCCCAAGAACCCTTCCCGTACCGTTCCCTGGAGCTCTAACTATGTTAACCCTCCAGGCGCCTCCCGAACCCCCGGGGGTATGGACCCTCCTGAGGTTTGTACCGAGTCCTAACGGTTTGACAGATGTTCCTGGAGATCAATGGTGACTTCAAGAGAGTTGGAGTCTTTGAAATCAACCTTCAAGGTACCCAGCATCGTCAAGTTTGTGGTGCATGAGCCCCATGAAGGGGCTGTGGATTCTAAGGGTTATGCCATGAAAGTGGTCTTGTACCCGAGCATGTTCTCGAGGTGCTAGATTTTCTCCATCTTGCCCCCGCACAACTCCACCCTAACACATGGAGGATCTTGGTGTCCTGCTGCATCATCTGGTGGCAAGAATTGGAGGTGGGTCGAGGTCCTTCTTACCTCACCCCCTAAGAGTACCCCGTCCTTACCACCCGCAAGTTCCTTATTACCCACAATCTTCTGAAGCATAATGGTAACACCTGCAGCTTTTGGTCGATTCAAGCACTGGCCCGCTTGGAGCTGTAGTACAATCGGGTGAAAAGGTGGACTCAACACTTATTTTTCCTGTTGGCTAGAGGATGAGAGTTTCTAGTCGACTAGGGCAATCAACGTGAGTGCCCGGTTCGCGCCATCTAGGGAGTTGTAGACGACAATGAAAGCATTCGGCCTATGGCAACTCCTGAAGAGGCGAGTCGGGTAGAAATTGTCAGGGCCTTGGTAAGGCTCACCCAGACGAGGTTTACTCTGAGACTTTGCTAGACTAGGCTAGCCTCTGATGATATCTGACTCCCCCAGCAAACACATACTAGGTCAATTGCAGCATACCCATGCGATCAGCCGTTTCCCAGATTAGTAGGCATTCCCCTAGCCCGCCGGTGGAGGGGAAGGGGAAGAAACCAACTAACTCGGCGCTGATGCCTCGTCCCAGGCAACCTCCTATTCCCGTGGTCATTCGCTAGCCAAAACCATCTTCGGAAGTGGGTCGAGTCGGCAAGCCTAAGCTGCCTCGTTCCACTCCCAAGGTGGCATCTTCTTCTAATTCTCCGGGCAAGGTGGGCGGGGCGGATGGCCCCAGCAAGTCCGAGGAGCACCAGTGGTGGACGAAATCCCTCTTCCCGAGCCCCCTCCATTCCTTCAAGAGGCGCCCTCACTTACCACGCCAGGCGACGCGAGGAGTGTTGTGGTTCTTACCTGAGAGGAGGACATACTCTCCTTGCGATTCTATAGGATCTTTTTATACCCTCCTATCAGACAGTCTTGGACAGTGGTTCCATCCCCCGAAATAAACATTGAGATGGTCCCCTTCCTAGAGGCTGGACGACACACGACTGGGGGCGAGTACGTCCTTGATAGGGTTTCCATCCCTGAGTCCCCCTTCGACTATTCTCTTAAGGCTGAGGCTGCCCCAACTGGACCTACTTCAGAAGTTATCAAAGATGGCGAGGATGCGATGGGGGCAGCATCGGGAGCTACGAAGGTTTTGGTTGACGCGCCCAAGACAGAGGTTGCAGTGGCGTCAGTGAGGGTCATGAATCTCCAACCGTCCTTATCGAGGCTGGGGAATTATTTCCCTTCACTAACATCATCCAAGCCTTAGGGTCATTTGAAGCTAGTGTCAAGGTAATGACAGGGGATATGAGAGGAGTTGCGACATCGAGAGCGGGTGATACTCTGATGGTCCCAATTGATTCTAGGATCTTTATGGGTCTCCCCAAGGTTATTGTTGGTGTTGGGGTGTCAAGCGCTATGGAGGTCGAACCACTAGCTGGCTAGGAACTTGAACGTGCCAAGGAAGGTGAGATCCAAGGAGGCTCGCCCCTGATGGAGTTTGTGGGCGGTGCTGAGGGTCGAGGTGCTAACAGGCCCAATAGTGGATCCCTGGCTAGGACCTTTCCCAGAGGGAGCAATCTTCTAGCTTTGGGCCGAATGGCAAGCAGAGCTTGCATTGAGTCAGCCAGAATGATGGTCGAGATGCGTAGGGAGTTCTTTTTCGAGGTTGGCCCTTACTTGCTCCCCCCTTCTTGGCATTCCTTGCATTCTTCATCATTTTTTGACTTGGGTAATCTTCGTGCAGGGAGTGGAGTAATCAGAAAACCTGGCGCTTCATTCCTTGGCATGACTGACCTTACATCATGCCAAGTAGGAAAGGGAGAGGAAAGAGGAATTAGAGGAAGCCCTCATCAGGATGGAACTCAATTGCCGAGGAAATCATGGGAGGAGGCCGGCTCGCATCGCCTCAAGATTGTACTTAGCAAGGATTCGAGGGATAACCTGCATGATTTGGTTGACTGTCAATCTAAGGAGCTCGACTGCCTCTAGGGCTAGAATGCCAGGTTGGACAAGTAGCACGGCTTAGATGCTAGGGCATACAAGTGGCTTAAGGGGAAATATGAGGAGCGTTCCCAGTTGCATAAAAAGAAGTCAGAGTCCCTCAAGGTTAAATGCCAAAAGTTAAAGGATCTGGAGGGGAGAACATCATAGCTCGTGCCACAGAAGCCAGCGAGAAGAACCGGACTGGTGAGTTGGAAACCAGACTGGTTGAGGCGGAGTGTAGATAGCCGCTCATGAGACGACTATCAAGGACTTACGGTCCAACTCGGAGAACGTTTAGGTCGCCATCCCTCAGCTGCACCAGGAACTATCGCATGTTTGCTTGTTTCATGTTGATGCTTGGTCTTACGGCTACTTTGAGGGCTTGGAGAGAATGTGGGACCCTCGAGAATCCTCAAAGTGACTTGAGATCCCTGAAGTTAGGGAACCTTCTGCCGAACCCCGCAGCATTGAAGTGAGGTGCCTCAATAGGCAAGGATCTAATCTCCAATGTCCTTTCAGACAACCCCACCAGTTGATTTTGACTGCCCTTCCTTCCCTTTGTAATTTTATCTTTTTCTTATTGCATTTTTGTGTTTTTGATCCTTCGCCTGCATGGATGAGCTTCGTATCTTTTTAAATGAAATTATAAGTTCTATTATGCCTTTGTTACTTTTGATTTCACTTTTGCCTCTTGCCTTTCACTCTTGTTATTCAGGGAGCGTGACTAGTAGGGAGAGTTGAGCGAACTTGGCTAGCATAGGCTATTTGAACATACATCCACAAGGTGAGCCGGACCAGGCCTAGCCATGTGGCCTAGGGCTAGGCGACTAAAGGCTTGTACTTGGTTGCAAGTGAGTTTGGGCGGCTAAAAGGGCTTGCCCACATACCTTAGTTAACATAAATGGCTCGCAACACGAAATAGTTAACACAATTAACACTTAATTGTAATTGTGGAGTCCGCAAATCTGGGTCTTTTTATGAGGTGTAATGGAGGTTTGAGGAGCTTGTTTAATTGCCATTTCTTTATTGAAGACGGTGTGTGACAACTCGAACTTAGCCAAGTCCTTGCCTGTCTTTTGTCACCATGTGATATTCAATTTTAGGTCATGCAAGAGGTATAGAATACTTAGAAACCTTGGGCGTTGTTTAATTAATTATTTTTCTCGGTGCATTGAGCATCTAAGCCCACAAAGAGGCCCAACAAGGCCCATATAATTCGGCCATCACCTTGAATTAGGGTTTGGAACCCTAGTGGAACTTGGGGCACACGCCCAACTCACCAAACTCTAGCCTTTTGTCACACATGCACATTTCACCCAAGAAACACCATGAAGCTACTTTGGATAATGTTGTATCCAAAGTAGGTTGAGAGTCTGGAGTGCATAAATTGGAGTTGTAACCCCTAGGTCGACAAAGTTCCATCGACGGGCCTTGAATGAATTCTTGTGGAAAGTATATTGAAGCGAGCTAGCACCCAAAGCTAGTGATTGCCACATGTGTTATATGCGGTGAAGGTGAAATGACAAATTGCCGCATAGTAAGGACTAAGGTTTGTGTCAAATATATGTCCATGCATTAATTTCATGGTTTCCCTTTATAGGCCCATGTTATCCTTGGTATGTTGTTTGTTTACTTACTGAGATTTCTTGAAATCTCACCATGGTAATTTCACTACCATTTCCAACTCGGAATGGTAAAAGTTGTGGTAGGTACATGGGACCCTGAGCAAGATGAATGAAATTAATGACTTAGTAGAAGACGACTTTACTGTGAAGCTCGCTATAAGTACGGTGTTGTTTGTTTAAAGCTTCTCCGCTCAGTGCCTTAAGGACATTCAAGATATTCTCAATAGGGATGACGAAGGTTTAGGATCGTCTGAGTTAAAGGAAGCTCCCAGTTTGAAAGATCATATGGATTTTATGAATGGACATCTTAAACACGGTTGTAGTTACTTAGTGGAGGTGAATAAGGTCGCCTCAAGCTTGGGGCTTCTAGAGTCCGAATCCTTGTAGACGAGGGGGATCTTTCTGACCCCAACTAATGAAGGGATTCTTGTGTTGTGTCCGTTTTTGATGTGATTACCAAAAAGGGAATTATGGTTTACCTTTGGGAGATCCCTAATAGTTTTGGGAGATTTCATAACACTGTTTATTTGGGTAATTTGAACAATGAAATCCTTTTGGGATATCTAGTTTTTATGGTAATGATAAGTGTAATTTTTATTATTATTTTATTTATGAAAAGTGTCATTTTTTTCTTTAATACTATTGATTTATTTTATTTCTATATAGATTTTTTTTTCTTGGATTTGAAGGAATGAGAATATTCAATGCGAAAGGAGGGCATTTTGGTACAAAAGAAGAGACTACGGATCCAAATTGATGAAGGGCGACAAGATCTGAATAGAGCCGAGGAGATTTAGACGAGAAGACTCAATAGCGATCAAAATTGGCGACAAGAGTTAGGAGATGAGCGAGATATTTTACCTCTCCATGCCCATTCCTTTGGATAGGTCCACGCCAGTTCGTCTGGAAGGGGCCGTGTGGTCTTTGTGACCTCCACGCCAAACGCACACGACATCTACTCGGTGGGACCCTTCCAGGTTCTGCAATCAATCTACTAACCACCAAATCCTCCCGAACTCAATAAATTAAGCCGTATATCACTGAATCTTCCATTTTAGATAATCCTTTTATTCTTGGAATAATTTCTTTTATGTTAACATTTATCTTTAGAAACTATTTTTTCCAGATTTTTAGGCTAGATTGTAGCTACATTTATCTTATTTCCACATTTGAAGTTTTGACATCTATTTATTCCTGTCTGGTCGGATGAATATAGGAGACAAGTCAGAGTTTTAAAGTAAAAATATTCCAAAGTTTATTCTTTCAGTTTCTTTCGAGGAGGCGGATTTGAAGCAGAGGCGAGAGCCGCATGCTTCATCAACCGACTCCAACGAAGAACACTAGTTTTATTGTTTTTCTTTTCAATTTTATTATGAACTAGTTTTATTTTCTAGAGTTTTGATGTAGCTTAGCATTGAACACACAATTTATATTCTAATTTATTTTATTTTCAATATTTCCATAATTGAGTGTTTATTCCTTATTCTTAATGCTTGAAATTTTTCAACTAATTATTGTTCGATCTATTGAATCGCAATGAGACCTAGAGGTGATTTGTGATTAAAGTTCTAGGATTAAGCACCATTAGTTAATTAAAAGTAGAGATACTTTACTGCGATTAGTGTGATTTTAAAGAAAAATCAAAAGAACTTAATGAGTCTCTAATTAGTTAAATTCGCATAAAGATATGAAGTTATTAATTGAAGATATTTTTAGTATTGTTTGAGAGAAAATATTGAATAGTTAAGGTATCTTTATCATCAACTTGGGATAATTGGAATTCTATAACAAGGAAGAATAAATTGTGTGGGATTTGCTAGGTGAAATCAAACGCTCTAGATCTATTCTTATTATCTTTAAAATCTTAAATTTAATGCTATTTTCTTCAGTTGAATTTAGAAAAGCTATTCTTCAAATTTTGGTTTTCCAAATAGTAATTAATTTAGTAAATTTCAATAATCAATAGCATAATTAATCTCTGTGGATTCGACATCCATTTTCTTTAAAACACTTTACTACTTGTTACGATTTTGTACACTTGCAGATATTTTGCTATTTTGCACTAAATCCAGATGCTTCAGTCACCATCCAATCTCAAGTAGGGGCTGCGGGCATCACACAGTGACATCCCAGGAGTTAAAGTTGGGCAATCTGGAGATTGGAGCTGCACTCCGTCCTGGGAGAGGTCGAAGTGCCTTAGGCTAAGCTCACCTCTTTGGTCCCTACATGGAGATAAGTTTTCAAACAGCTAAGGAACTGGGTCCGTTCTTCGCCATGACGGGAGTTGGGGTAAGTCGTCGGGCAACCGAGAGGTTGGACCCACACTCCTCCATAAAGGGGGTAGAGTTGCTTAAGGTTGAACTCGCCCTTTAGTTCCTCACGGGGAGGTAAGTTGGGTAGTTTGAGACTAGACCCGCTTGCGCTCGTTGACATCACAAGGAAGATAAGTGTTGGGCAGGCTGGCGCTGAGCCCGTACTTCGCCGTAACAGAAGTCGGGGTAAGTTGTCGGGCAACAGGTAGGCTGGAACTATACTCTTTCGTGGGAGAGGTCGAGTTGCCTAATACTAAACTTGCCCCTTCGTGCTCCAACAGGGACATAAGTTAGGTAGTTTATATTGTACCCGCATTCCGCCGCATAAGGGAGGTAAGTTGTCGGATAGATAAGGAGCTGGGTTCGCTCTTCACCGTGATAAGGGTTAGGCAGCTGAGAGGCTAGACCTGCACTCCTCGTCAGGGGGGTCGAGTTGCCTAAGGTTGAACTCGCCCTTTGGTTCCTCGCAAGGAGGTAAGTCAGACAGTTTTAGAGGCTCGAACCATTGTCCCTTTTGGTTTCCAACTAATTCTACCAATGTCCTTTGTTGGAAAATTTTTATTTATTTATTTTCTTATACAGGAGTGGAGAGATTCGAACTTGGTTAACTATTCTCCTATTTGAAGACTAGGCGTTATACCATATGATTCAAAGAATCTTAATTGACTGATTATTTTGTGCACTTTTGCATAATGGGAAAGTCCTCTTTGCATTTTTTGTTCCTCCATCTGAGCTATGTGTTGGTTTAATTTCTTACCCAATTTACCCTCTAACCATTATTACAGTTTAACTAGTTGGTCTTTTGGATTAGACTGGCTCATTAAATGGGTAAATCTTTTTTCATATTTATTTTTTGTAAAGCTTTATATTTTTAAAATTATCTGAAACTTTTTAAAAAATTGTGTTTTTTAATTTAAACTAAATTTCAGATTTCGAATTACTGCATACATCCAATTAATAAATATATTGTTATATTTGAATTTATGAATTTACTTGTAATCTTAATAAATTTATTATGATTACATTATAAACAAGCCGTTTGAGTTAGTGGCTGAGAAATTTTCAATGCCAATTTGTTCAGAAATCATCTCTCATTAGGGCCCCCTGTAACTGGAAGGCATTTTTTTAAATCATCTCTCTTTTTATCTTATTTCACTATTATAATTTTTTTTAAACTCTTATACAAAATATTATAAAAAGCTAACTTTTTCAAATTCTAAAAATAATATTAAAAGATAATATTTTATTCAATTTTCATATCATCTATTAAAACCTCAAACCTTCTCTATAATGAAAAGTTTACATACAGTCCCCTATAATGAAGAGTTTGCATACATTCTCCATTTAGATACTGTTTATATGAGTCTATATAATTATGTTTTAAAAAATTTTTAAAATATAATAATATCTTTTTAAAAATAATATTTTTTAAAATACAATAATATCTTTTTTAAAATAATATTTTTTTTATATCTCACAGACTCGATTTCTCCATAATGAATGGTTAACTGCATTCCCGTAATAAATCGCTTCCGATACGGTTGGATGGAAAATTAAAGAAAGATACCATTTTTGGAAGCTAGTGATTTGAATGGAGGATGATGCCAGAGTATTTGTTTTGCATGCCGGCTGAATTTGTCTATAGTTTTTACAGAATCTTACAAATTTCTTGGATGAAGATCCCCTTCTCAATTTCAAGTTCCTAGTTGGGTAATCTCCAAAGCTTCTTGGGTTTGTGCTTATTCACCCAAAGTTTTACCCGAAACTGAACCTCTTCATAGAATCATAGAAGCAGTTAAACAAGTTGCATTAACCAATGAACAGTTTTCTTAACATAATATCATAATATTTCGCACATTCTCGACACGACACGAACCCGATCAAATAACACGATTTTACACCCATTAAGACGATTTTACACCGATATTTTTGTGTTAAACACGACGCATTAACCAATGAACAGAGCAGCCCCTGCTTCTGAAGGAATTTGGTTGTCGGCACTACAAGATCATAATATATAGCACATTCTTTATTGGTAAGAACAGTTTTCTTAACACAAACCGAAGGCACAATGATAAAAGACAAAATCTTCTTGCAAGCAAGGACAGAACACACGAAGGACAAAATACTCGATTATTCCCATAATCCAACTAAATGGGCAAACCCCATCGAGTCACCCAAGACCATCACCAACCACTGCGCTTATGCAAGCTTAACCTCAATTTTCTTGGGCTTCTTGGGCTCTGGAGGCGGAAGCTTCTCCACAGTCACAGTCAACATGCCATCCTGGCAAACCGCAGAGATAGCATCTGTGTTGGCATTCTCAGGCAGCACAAACTTCCTCATGAACTTGCCCACCCTCCTCTCCATCCTCACATACTTGGCTCCCTCTTTCTCCTCCTCCCGTTTCCTCTCACCGCTTATCACGAGCACATTGACGTCCTCTACCTGGACCTTGATATCCCCGGACTTAAGCCCCGGCATGTCTATTATGAAGACGTAGGAGCTTGGGTACTCCTTGACATCGGCGGGAGTGGCGGCCATGGCCTTGGCGTCGCGCAAGTAGGTGCGTGTAGGAGCGTTGAAGGAAGACTTGTCGGTGTCATCGGCCAGGTTCATCATCTGCTGCAGGGTGGAGAACAGTGGAGAATCCACACCCATGATTCTGAAATCCATTTCTCTCTTCTGAGTTGGCTGGTTTCGTCACTGACACAGGAAATGCTAGACAAGTTTTTGGATAACTTTTGAAATGGAATCGAACGAACTTCTATGAGAAAAGAAAAGGTCAGGTGCTTCCGATAATTTATAGCGTTGGGGCAAGTTAGAGAAGGGGAAAGTTCTAGAGGTACATGGGAGAGATTGGAAGGCTCCAGGAGGTTCTCTCGTATGAAGTCACGGTGCGATTCCAGAATGACGTGGAAAGTTTTATTTCTTTTGCAGGATTTATGACCAGAGAAATGTTATAAGTAATCTTTATACAGTACAATTTATTATTTTTATTATTTTTATTGAAACATTCCTATTTAAATATTAAGTTAAAAAAATAAAAATAATAAATCATATATTAATTAAATAAAGATTTATGATATAAGACTTTCATCTAATATTTTTCCTAAGCGTATACTGTATATATATATATATATATATTTTTTTTTAAAAAGAGTATATTGTATATTAATGCTGCTCAAGATCTCACGTGACTTTATTCAATTATAAAATTGATCAACATGATAAAGTTATAATTCTTTTTTTATTTATTTGTAGTTTTATTTTAAATTAAATTATATAAAATTGAAATAATTTTTAATAACTTGACATAATTATATTGATTAATTGAAAATTAATTATAAAATATTTCTAAAAAATAATCAACTTAAAACTCTTATAATTTTATAAAAAATAAATAAATAGCAGTTGTGTAAAATTAAAATTTACTTTGGTCTCACATTAAAGAAAGCGGTGCTACTATGCAGCCTGGACATGCTTGCTTTATGTGCCGCTTAGTACAATTTACACTTTACCTTTTTTTTTGTATTTTATTACAAATATTTTTTAAACACATTTAAATATTTTCAAAAAATTAAAAAAAAAATATCAATACACTAATAGTTTTTTTCTAAATCATTAAAAAATTTAAAAATAAAAATAAATATATAAACAATCAAAACGAAAAGAAATTCTAACATTTCTCTTAAAAGAAATATGTGAACTGATAATTATTAAAATAATGATACACAATATTTTTCTTTCATGTCAAGTATCTGTCTTTTCCATACTTTCCACCCACTGGCGGATCTAGACATTGATCTCAGGCGGACGAATTATTATTAAAATATTTAAAAGTATTATTATGAGGGGAGTATCCAGGGCCGGGCCAAGGGAGTAGGCCTGATCCGCAAGGTCATCAAGGTCAAAGAGTTCCAATTAGGCATAAGTTATTTCAACTCTATTCTCAACCAAAATGAAAAGAGATTCGAAGGTTGTACATCAACAAACGATCTCAACCATTTCATTAATACACATGGCCTCATAGAACTTGGCTTCCCTAGCCCCAAACTCACATTGTCAAACATAAGAAAAATAGTTGATCTTGGCATAGCTAGTTCAGAATGGTAGCTTATCTTCCCAGATGTTGAGATTAAATGCCTCCCCATCAGCTCATTTGACCATGCCCCTCTCCTTCTAGGCACTAATCTTGACTCCACGCCTAAACCTCAAAATCTGAAATTCAAGAAGTTTTGGACCAGTACCCATTTTTGGGTATACCAGTCCAAGTTATGTGCTTTGTAGGAAATTGAAAGCAACAAAAAAAGCTCTGTTGAAGTGGAATACCCACTACTTCAGGAATATCCATTCAAAGATCAAGATTCTTGAAGAATCTCTCAAATAAATTCAAACTCTACAACATCCATTCACCAATGAACAAAAGGAACTACTCATTGAAGTTGAACTCAATGAGCAACTCAAAAGGAAAGAGACTCTATGGAGATCAAAATCTCGGGTCACAAAAATCACAACCATTGATTTCAGTACAAAGTTCTTCTGCTTGTCCACCACCATCAAAATAAGAAGAAACTCCATTAATGATCTCAAGCTTGGCCCATGTACTTGGACTTCGAACCCTAATCTGATTCAATCAAAATTTTTGGAACATTTTCAGTCTATTCACACTTAATTAAAACCAGAAATAAATGATGACGTCGAAGACTTATTTCCTGAAAAATTGATTGAATTGGGTAGTTTTATTCTTTGCTCCATACCTGATGATTACCACTTTATCCCAGATTCATTCATTAAAATCCCCTGGTCATGATGGTTTCACTGACATTTTTTACAAACATTAGTGGCCTATCAAAAAATTGAAGTGTTGGCTGCTGTTAAAAATTTCTTATTGGACAACAGGCTTTTAAGGGAAATAAATTATGCAAACATTGCTCTAATCCTGAAAATAGGTGCGGTTTTTCCTTTTCTCCTCTAACAAATGTATGAGTTCTTGAGCAATGATGGTTTCATCATGGATGGCTTCTACTAGGTACAAAGTAGCTTGGCAGGGGCAGATGAGTTTCAAGAGGATTATTTTTAGCGTCACTAATGCTAGTTACAAGATCATTGCAAAAATCCTTGCTAACCGGCTAAAACCTCCGTCCGTTCGTAGGTTAATATAGGTGTTGCATCGCTTCATCATGTCCAGAGATGCAGACTAGTGGGGGAGCTGCATCCATGAGCCGACCATTTTGGACTACTACTATGGTCTAGCCCAATAGCCACCTAATGAAACTTAAGAATATTTCCCTTACACACAACTCCATTATTCATTATGCCCTCCACGATCAAATGCTAAGACTGCTCACTCAAATGAGATATGGGTACTCGACTATATTTCTATCCGCATGATAGATGGATATCAATCTTAGCCACCCTTTTCCTACCAACCTTTGCTACTCTTACACATACCCTCCTTGCATCCATCATTATCAAGACCCTCAAATACTAGGGGTGCTACCCACTCATACGGGAACTGGGTAGCCCTTGCAACCCCCTCATGGGCGAAGGGTGGGGTTTCTCCTCTGGAATCTGCCCCCCACTTGCAAGGTCGAGGCACCCCATCCCGGTGCTAGGGGTAGGGGTGGAACCCTAGTCCATATGCCCCCTGTGCACCACCCACCCACGGTTGCCTAGTCGTAAAAAACATCACAAATCCAAAAAAAAAAAAAAACACAAATCCACAACAAAGTAGTAAAATAGACAACAAATTCACAATAAACAAAATCCTAAAGTAGTAAAAAAATCATTTGTACAGTAATAAACATTAAAAAAAAATCGGAGAGAGGGAGAGAGGGGGGATTGAGGGAGAGAGTCGAGAAAGGAATTTCTTTAACCTTAGAAGCAGAGGATAGCTTCGCGGTGAGGGAGAGACTAAGCATGGACTGTCGAGTGTCGGAAGAGGTAGAGAGTAGAGAGGAATTTGAGGAGAGAAAGAGAGAGAGTAGAGAGAGAGAAGAGCCATGCACAATGGCAAGTTTGACCCATCACTCCTCGGCATTGTCTCACCTCACCCACAACCTTGCACCATGCTGAGGTCACTCCACGGCCTTGAGAATGCGGCCAAGGACCACACGACCATTGCATGTCCGGCATGCTTGGTGGGCAAGACTACACGATTACTTCTTGGCCTTGGATCACCACGGGCAAGACTATGGCCCTCTCTCCACGGCCACGTGTACACTGGACTCCACAGCCATATGCACAGCGAGCAGGACTCCTCCTTTCCTCAGCCATGTGCACCACAGCCAGTGGCCTCTTCTCCATGGCCATGGGCGAGCACCCTAGGCCACCATGCTCGTCGACCGCCAATAAGCTTCTCAGCTGCTGGCGGGCAACCAACCCCTCTGCAATTTGCTTCTCACCCACGGACGTTCCTGGATGGGTTAAAAGAAAGAAAGAAAGAAAGAAAAAGATAGAAAGGAAAAAATGGAAGTGGAAATAAAAATATGGAGCAAGGATGCAAGGAAATCGCAAACAATAGCGGGCAACTTCGGTCAAGCAGCAGAAAAACAACATGCAAAAAAAGAAAGAAAGAAAGAAAAAGATAGAAAGGAAAATGGAAGTGGAAATAAAAATGAGGAACGAGGAAGCAAGGAAATGGCAAACAGCAGTGGGCAACTTCGATCAAGCAAAGGAAAAGTAGCACGAAAAAAAACATCATTCGTAGTGGCAAAATATTCCGGTTTGTCTCTTTCAAAACTTATGTGGATTTCATTTTCATTAACATGATCGATCCCTGCAGCAACTTTCCTCCCCGCCAGGCAAAAATGGAAAGGTAGGCCTAAAGGGTTGCTTTATCCCTTTTGCAGAGGAGTGTGAGTCAGCCCCTGGCCACCCGAATACAGAATCTCCACCAATGGACTCTACATTAGCAAAATTTCCATCAGCAACTTACCTCCCTACTGAATAACAAAGAGAAAGGTAGGTCTAAAAGGTTGCTTTATCCCTCTGGCAGAGGACTGTGGGTCGGCCTTTGGCCACCAGAAGACAGAATCTCCATAAACGAAATCTATATCAGCAACTTACCTCCCCGAGAGATAACAAAGGGAAATGTATGTCTAAAATGTTGCATTATCCCTCTCGTGGAGGAGTGGAGTCTCCACCAACGGACTCTACATCAACAACTTCCCTCTCCGCAAGGCAAAAAGGAAAATGTAGGCTTAAAAAGTTGCCTTATCCCTCTCGTGGAGGAGTACGAGTCGGCCTTTGGCCACCCGAAAACGAAATCTCCTTCAACGAAATATCCACCAACGAAATATCTATCAACGGAATCTCCATCAACGAAACCTCCATCAACGGAATTTTTACCAACAGAATCTCTAGCAATGACACGTCATCTCCAACAACAGAATGCCAAATGGATAGCGTCTCAGACCTTCACCACACCCTGGCAAGACAGCTAAAGTTTGAGAATTTCGCACTTGTGATTGGAAACTATTTGCGCTAACAGATTTGACTTTTGTAGCATCTTTTACTTACATTCTTGTGATGGTCAACAGGCGGGTCCAGCTTAAGGGCGGCTCGGCTTGCCTACTGACGAAGTGCGGGTCCAATTGTCGACTGCCCGACATTACTTTCGGGACATCATAGTGTGGTCAGACATCTTTTGCTTACCTTCCCGTGAGGGTCAATAAGTGGATCCAGCTGCCTGGCTTGCCTCTCAGCGAAGTGCCGGTCTAGTAGTCTTTCGACTGCCCGACATTACTTTTGAGGCAACATTTCCACCAGCTGACATCAGGTGTTCACACTCCTGTCATAACTGTTGTTAGTGGGTTGCCTTCGAAAATAAGCCTTCCGAGATAACATGCCTCCGAGCTCTGCAACCTCTTGAAGTGGACCCAAAGGGTCGACGAGGTCCCTGATGACTTCGCGCAGGTTGCACCAAGCATACTCTAACATTAACAGCAATTCGCATTAGAAAAGGAAAATTCACCTACATCGTCAAAAACAAAAAATCAACAGGCGAGAAAGGTTAGGGACTGCCTTGGCTCCCAGGGATCTGAATAAACGGGCAAATCGCTTGATTGCCCGACCAACTTTCATACACATCTTATGCGGTCAAGTCTACCTCTTGCTTACCTAGCCGACCTACGTGCTCACACCCTACGCACTTCGTGTGGTCGAGCATACCTCCCGCTTACCTCACAATGGCCGACCAACTTTCGTTTGCACTCCAAGCGGTCTAGCCTACCTCCTGTTTATCTCGCCAGGGCATGTACACGCCTTATGCCTCTTACAGGATCGAGCCCCTATCCAACCTAATCCCGTGCTCGGTTTAACGCAAGAAGAACTAGTGACCAGGGCCAGCTCCCAGAATTTATTTCTCAACGAACGGAGGTGAATTAGTTCGATTACATATTTTACTTTTAAAAGATTTCCAATGTCACAAACTGCCCTTAAGAATCGTGGGCAACTTTGAAGGATTAAAATTCACCAGGTCCAAAATAGCTTCCAAGGCCCAGCCCATTAAGAGGGCCATCACTCAAACACACAATATGAGAGAAGGAAATGGGACAAGAAGAGACTAAGGGGTGAGGGTGTTAGGGGTGAAGGTGTAAGAAGTGAGGAGTGTCAGGAGAAAGTAGAAAATGAAGAAAGGGTCAGACACCCCAAGAGAATATCCCTCACCACTATCGAGGTACACGCATGAAGAGAGTCAAATAAAAGGGGCAAGATGCCTACGGTTTCAAGGACTTCGGACTTTGGGGTTCTTCTTCAACTTCTTCTTCAACCTAAGAGCTCTAGAGAGAACATATTTTCTAACAAATAGATCTACAAAGCCCATTGTACAGTGAGAAATGAGAGGCCATTACAGACTGTAAACAAGCTTATTATAGTGAAATTTTCTCTCTCTAAACCCCCGTAGACGTAGGCCTATTGCCGAACGACGTAAATCTGTATATTCATATCTTATTATTTTCTCTGCATTTACATATTGTTCATCGCTATGAATGTACGTACCAACACTGTACAGCCGCATCGAACCACTATCGGGGGCTCCACACATCTCCAATCGAGGCCCAACTCATCTCAGTGTGTCCCGTGAATGGATCTCTCTTCTGTTTTGGACTGTGTATTTTTTGACGTTAATAGAATGTCCTGAGGATCATTTGAGTTTTGTACAACATAAGAGATTTGAGATGAATAATATTGAGCTCCTAAAGAGGCAATTTTCTATATTATAATTTTTTAATTTTTTTGAGATTTCTCTTTGTTTGACGCATTAATTTTATTTTGAGAGGCCGGGGCATAGTCCCTTTTAGTTTCCACCTGATTCTACCAGTGACCTGTGTTGGAAAATTTTATTTATTTATTTTCTTATACATGGGTGGAGAGATTCGAAACCTCGTTAACCGTTCTCTCATTCAAAGACTAGGCTTTATATCATATGATTCAAAGAATCTTTATTGAGCGTTTTGTGCACTTTTGCATAATGGGAAAGTCCACTTTGCATTTTTTGTTCCTCCATCTGAGCTATGTATGTGGGTTTAATTTCCTACTCAATTTACCCTCTAACCATTATTACAGTTTAACTAGTTGGTCTTTTGGATTAGACTGGCTCATTAAATGGGTAAATCTTTTTTCATATTTATTTTGTGTGTGAAGCTTTGTATTTTTAAAATTGTCTGTGTTAATGTCAAAAATTGCACAACATACCGGAAGAGAGGAAAGAGTCATTCCCGACCCACGAGATGATTCTGGCGTCGATGCGGTACTCTTCACGTTCATCCATTTGATAAATAATAAATAGGGAAGACACTGGAATTTAAGTTGTTTGACATAAAAGCCTACGTTCACGGGTTATTTGGGGGCAAAATCTACGATAATAGGTAATGATTTTACAAGGTCTCATGACCTCACATATCGCTCAATACAATGGGAGAATTTAATCTCAAGAGAGTCCCTCTAGAGAATTGGTAGAGAATGTATGGAGAGAGCCCCCATATTTGTGGTGGAGGTGCTCCTTATATAGAGGTTATTTCCTTAGAGTGATAGAGTCCAACTTAACTTGTGATACATTTTCTTTTTAGGAGTCTAAGTCAACTTCTTTGCCTTATCTTTTTTTTGACTTATCTCTTGGCTTTATCTCTTCCCTTAGTAATAGGTTTCCAGAGGGTTTGACCCCATCAATTTAGTCCCTAACAGTCTGCAATTTTTAAAAAATCATGTTTTTTAGTTTAAACTGGATTTCAGATTTCGAATTATTGCGTACATCCAATTAATAAATATATTGTTATATTTTGAATTTATTATGAATTTACTTGTAATCTTAATATAAATGCATTTATTATGATTACATTATAAACAAGCCGTTTGAGTTAGGGGCCGAGCTTTCAATGCCAATTTGTTCAGCAATGATCTCTCGTTAGGGTCCCCTGTATCTGGAAGGCATTTCTGAAATTTCCAGGAAACAATTCATTGAACATGATAAAGATCTCGGATTCTCGATACTGCTTCTTAGGAGTTGTTTGGATTGAGAGAGCTATTAAACTCATCTCGTCTTATCTTATTTCATTATTATGATTTTTTAAAACTCTCACATAAAATATAATAAATAATTTAATTTTTACAAATCTTAAAAAAAAAATTAAAAAAGAATATTCTAATAATATTTTATTCAAATTTCATCTCATCATCTCAACACTCCGCCGAAACCTCCAAACCTCTCCATAATAATGTAGGATAATAATAGATTTACTACTTTCTACCGCTCATTTACTATTCTGTTTATTTTTTTGAATTTTTTTATTTAATAGTTAAGAAAGTGACTATTAGTGAAGTTATATATTTTTTTAATGATTAAGAATGTTAAAAAAATTCTTAGAAGAAAATAATAAGAAAATAAAAAATTTCAAATATATTATAAAATAGAAAAAGAATGGTACACAAGTAGTAAGCCCATCATTTATCTAATAATGAATGGTTAAATGCATTCCCGTAATAAATCACTTCAGGTATGCTTGGATGGAAAATGAAAGAAAGATACCATTTTTGGAAGCTAGTGATTTGAATGGAGGATGATGCCAGAGTATTTGTTTTGTATACCAGCTGATTTTGTCTCATTTTCAAGTTCCTAGTTGGGTGATTTCCAACAAAAATTATATATACAACCAGCTTGAGACCCGTTGCAGAACCTGCGCCCACATGGCAAGCACTACAAGAAATCTGGCTTTTTGCATCACAACCAATAGATGCAAAAGAGTCCAAATAGTGACGCAAATTTTTATTTGCATCCATTCATCATCGACGCAAGGGAGACGATAATACTCGCTCCCCAAATCACTTTCGCGTCGATTATGAATAATGTGCAAAAAGATCTTATTTGTGTCATAATATGGGAACGCAAAAAATAGATTGTTTTAGTGCAAATGTTAATGGATACAGTGAAAAAACTATCAATTTGCGACGACGTTATGGTGTCGTAAACCATACAGCCGCAAATCATTTCCCATTCTTGGCAGCTAAAATCGATGCAAAAATATCAAATATAGTGACGCAAATGATGATTTTCACCCTCATCTCAAAATCACTTTTGAGTCCAATGTCAATAAAGTCATAAATATGGCGACAATTTGCGTCATAATATTACGACGCAAAATTAGATTTTTTAGTTGCAAATGATTTTGGATATAGTTACAAAACTACCTTATTTGCGACAATGTTATGGTGTCGTAAAAACTTATAGCCGCAAATCAATACTTATTACCAGCACATGTATGTGGTAGCAAAAGGACATGCAGCCGCAAATCACTTCTAATTCTCGGCAGCTCAAATCAACGCAAAAATGTCAAATATAGTGATGCAAATGATGATTTCCACCCACGTCTCAAAATCACTTTTGAGTCCAATGTCAATAACGTCACAAATATGGCTAGCTTTAGTGTCACACATTCTTTGAACGGTAATGATGGTTCAAAATGGACGCAAAAATATGTTTATATGCAGTATATTTTGGACACTAAAATTATGTCTTTTAGCCGCAAATAAATTATTAGCGAGATATCATATTTAAATTTCTGGTCGTTGATAAATATATATGCTTGAAATGTTTACTGCAGAAAGGAACTTTAATAATCCATAAAATAGATTAAATAGAAATTAATGTTTCCCTTGAATTTATATGAAAAATTCAATTAATTAACCTGAAATGATTTTTTTAAAAAGATTTTCAAATAAAAAATCATTCCGGATACATGTAAACATGTTTACATATAAACACAAGAGTCCAATTACCAATCATTATATCCTATTGGCCTGCCCAGTGAAAAAACCAAAATATTTACACAGTTTCCATATGAACTAGAAATATATAACTGCTTTCACTTAGAGTTCATCTCATCTATATATGCATAGAAAGCTATATTTTGAGCAGTGCTTTTTTCCCTTAGTGCTCATGATGAGTCAACTGAAGTACAGACATATATTACATATAATGTGTCTATACAATATAAGTCAAGCAACTTCTTAGACACAAGTTTACTACTACATATTTGGCAGACAACTTCAATGTTTGCTATGCACACTATATATGAGGCAGACTATAAGAACTTCATACAATGTTCTTGATGGAAGCACGTTCAGATTTTCCCCAAGAACCTTGGCTCTAATGTCTTCTCGATCATCCATCAGCTTTGTAATTGGTAGAATAACATTTTTCTGCATACATGATTTTTTCTTACAATTAAATAAATTGAGAAATATTAAAAAGACATTAAAAGACTAGTAATCACAAACGTATCATGTGTGCACTATGAAGTCAAAGAGAAAAATAAAAATAAAAAAGGTAAAAAAACACACGACGAAAGAATTTAATCACTTTGATGCCCCTGTACGTGACCTATAGGGCATGCACTGTTCTTTGGTTTGTGTTACAAAATGGAGATCTAAAATGGCATGACTTTTCAGGGCCAATCGAAACATTAGAAACATAAAAGACTTGGCCGTAGATGTTACATGATGCATGCCAAATTGAATGCTACATGAAGCTAATAGGAAAAGCATGAGAAGAATGTTACAAATTTTAAATTAAGGCTCTAACGGTATATATATTATATATATAATAAATTGAGTACTTTTTTTCCTTTTTGTGTAAAAAGAAACTATATATGAATTATAGGATACACATGATGCAAGGGATGAGTTCAAACTTCAAATGGTATTGGTTTCGTTTAGAGCCTCAAACCTAATCCATTATTACATGCTTTTTCTAAATGAAAGAAAACGTATGTTATACAGCTTCAAGCTTGATTACATTACATGCTAAAGTAATGCATGAAATTTGCTTAGCTATGATGGAAAAGGCTCTTGTTAAAGAAGCAATTAAAGGGATCGAAGGTAACTTTTTTGTACCATCACAAGAGCAAATGACTAAGCTACTAAATCTTCAACTAATGTTATAATAAACAGCCAGCAGTACATATATATAGAAAGAGTAGTTAGTACTCAAAGTAGTATTCAATAATAAATAGCCAGCAGTACATATATACTATTTTTAATTCCAACCAGCCCAAAATATTATATTTTCAACAAACTCATTAGATCTAAATAGGTACCTATTTATCTTGAGTGGCCCCACAACTTTCAAAAGTCATGTAGCTGCCCAACCATGATGCCAAATGCTGTCTTCAAAAACTGCCTATTACAACCACATTTGTCTGTCTACACATTCTGAATCACAAAATTCAGTTTATCCACCAATCATCTTTCAAAATCTTGAGACAAACCCATCCATGAGCAAAACAAAGCCACTAACATAATATATCTACCCAACCACCAAAATATTGCCATACGTTGTCTCCCAAAATTCAAAAAACCCAAAAATTGGGACATAACCAAAGTTAGGCAGCAAACTGAGTCTCCCTTGGAGACTCTCCTTGCGATTGCTGCTGTGACATTGAATGCGCCATGAATTTTTCAAACTCAACTTGTTTTAACAGAATTCCTTGAACATTTGCTTTTAGTGCTTCAAGTTGTTCCTTATAAAACTAAGCATCCTGTGACAATGCACTACTTGCATTTTCACCATTTCCAGATGTTCCTGATGTTTCTAACACAACTGTCCCCTCCCAAATCCCTTGCATATCCAGGTGATTTGCCCATCACCTCCCTGAAGACAACTGCTGCTGCCTCCTTAGTTTGAGCTTCCGGTTCCATTGCACTCAGCTTCTCCACCATTTGGTTCTTTCACAATAATCAAAGATAATGTTTTAATCACCATTCATTATACAAAACTAGTACAAATCTGGGCTGACTCAGTTAATTAATTAGAATCCAATATAACGACTAAGGAGGCAATTTGTTTAATGTTTACTCACATAGAGATCTTCAGTCAAGTTTGTCACGAACTTTCCCTTCTTCCACGACCATCGGCTCTCTTTATAAAAATCAACCAGATTTTTCACTCTCCTTCTACAATAGCCAATAATAAAAAAAAAAAACCATAGGACCAACTAATAAATTTCTGAATATGTACCAACCCATGTAATTATTAGAAGTTAATTTCATTAATTAATTGGAATATGCACACAATTAATACATTCTCTTCGAGTAATCGAATGAAAGACTTCCTTCCTGCTGTATGGTTAGTACGTAGTTGTTCCCTATTCAACTTATTTTTCAATGACAATGCCTGGTCCAAAATATCATTAATAGCACATGGTTAAACCAAAGTGGCAAAGTTTATTCCAATGACAAACTACGGTATATAGTGAATTGCATTAATTGTATTTAGAAAGACATTGAAAACTAAAACTTCTAAATAAGACAAGATGGCTTTACCTTGAACTCTTTACTCTCCCATTTAATGCATAATTTTCTCCAAACCGCTTCATCCACCAACTCAGTTCCTCTTGCTAATGCCATTTTATTTGAATTCCATAACTTTTGTATATTTGATGCAACTCGTAGTGGAAAGAGTTAAATCTCCTCCGTAGTTGGTAGGTAACCGCCTTCCGATGGTTTTTTTTATCCCATTGTAGGACAAAATCAACACAATAGAAATATACATCAATTAGCCAAACTACTTTCTACACGAATAACACATTAAAACCTTGGACTGCATGATTAATTCATTCCTTACGCGGATGCGACTACACAACTCCTCTTTTTCCACTTCGGGCACATCATTCCAACGTTCGTAACTCATGTCAGCATACTGCTTCACTATCCATGACACTCTTCCACTAAATATACTTGCATTCTCGCATGATACCTTAGTGTCTCCATCCTTGATCATCAAACTAATCGGTCCAAGCTTTCGCAACATATCAAACTTGGCACCCTTTGCCCGTCCACGACCCTTAGTCTTACTCGCAGATTCTAAAATTCTCATTTCAGAAAATATCATGCCAATACTATATATGACAGCCATAAACAAAAAATAACCATGTAGCACATTGTCATCAATGGAGAAAAATTATCTCTAGGCAGTTTGTCTATTCGCATCGTACGTATATTCTCATTTCAAGAAAAATCATGTTAATTCTATATATGACAGCCATAGACAAATTATAATCTTGGATGTTTTATTTTTTTTGCTATCATGCATAATTAAAGGACATGCCAATGTACCTGTACATTCCATCCGATCCAGAAACTGGGTTTCAAGTACCACGTCTGGTGGTTGGGTGGAGTCATCCGACAAGGAAGGGCTATCGTCTCTTAGTCTAGGTCCATGTGTTGGTGGTGATTGCTCATCTTCTATAACCCTCCTGTGCGCAGAGCCCCTAAAGCCTCCCCCTCGTCCATGAACTCCGCCTCTTCTACTTCTCACCATTAATGTGATATGTGAATCAAGTTTTCCCCCAAGTTAGATATGCTGCATTCATACAATCATGTCAAATGTATCTGAAAAACCTGAATAATTTTTGAGATAAACATGCTTATCATGCAAGCAACAACTTTTATTTAGCTTCTACCATTTTTATTGTACTTTGTGTGATAATTATGCTATATTGCTAGGTTGAAGTATACAGAATATCTGGGCCAAAATATATTGCCATCATCACGTTGCAATAAAAGAAGATGATTCGAGCTGTTTCAAAATATAAAGAGTTAATATCATGGTTGTTTACAAATTAAAACTAAAACCTTTGCCAGAGTTGCAATAAAAGAAGATGATTCAAACTATTTCAAAGTATAAAGAGTTAATATTATGTTTGATTAGAAATTAAAAACTAAAACCTTTGCCTAAGTTGCATGTACATGAAAAACTCATATGCCTAACCACCATGTCTGATATGGAAAAAAAGAAATACGAGCAAACCACAATGTTAGATATGGAAATACATGGAAAAATCATGTAGGGAAATCAGCTAGGAAAAACTAGAACCTTTGCCCGACGAGGCAATATTATGGACTATTAAATCTTATATATGCTTAAAACTCATATGGGAAACTTCCATCCCTATTATGTCCCAAACCCCATCAACACATTTCCAGCAACAAACAATCAATATGCTCCTGACTTCATGGTTTTCTCCTAGTAAAGCAACCCACATGGTTTTTCTTGTACTGGAAAAATCCCTCACATGCATCTAGTTGGCATGCCGTAATTATAAAAAAACTGCTACCGAAATCCTATTGGATAGAGAAGGATATATAATATGAAAGAAACATAAACAAATCCAAAAAATACAGTATTTTTCGTTGCCGAACGTGAAGTCTGCCGGCCGCACCACACTTCCTGCAAGCAGAGGACTGTCGCGCGGTGTATTAGAGCTAGATAAACTAGGACTGTCGGTGTATTAGAGCTGGATAAATCACTTCCTGCAAGCTTGCTAAAATGTAGGTGCGGTTCCCAATTTTCTTATTGTAATTTTCACTTCAGTCCCTGCTGATCCGGTCCAGCTGTTTTCCCTCCACGCGAAAATGGGTCTTCCCGCCTCTGTCAATTGTTTTCCCTCCATGCAGATGACTACACCGGTACCTATTACACCAGAATCTATTGCTTTAATTATATACGGTAGTCAAAACATGGCTTTGACTAAAACTCTTGAATATTAAATGAAAGAGACTCATCGTAGACTTTGTAATTTGGGGATTTCTTGACACGTATGTCAAGCAAGACAAACATGCATCTACTTATTCTAATTTATTGACACTTTTTTTAATTTTTTTTAATTGAGCAAATTAGTTATTAATCTTATTTTTTACAAATAAGTTTACCATACATGCTGCTTGTGCTATTCATAAATCTACCATGTTGTTGCCAATGTACAAATTATTTATCAAGTAGTGAAAATATTAAAAAGTAAATTAAGGTAAATGTTAAATTTTGATGACCTTTTTTGTGCTTTTGCATTACTTATTTTTCTAATTGTGAAAATGAAACTATTCAATGCTATTTTTATTTTATTTTTTTGAGAAAAAACATATTGCATTCATTAATAATGGACATTACAAACTAGACCTGAAACATACATTACAAGCATACAATCAATATTAATAGCTCCCCAATACACACCGCCAAAAGTGCCATGGTCTAGTCTAATGTTGCAAACCTCTACAAATCTAAAATCTGAGAGACAGCACAACTCTATCCAAGACAGAATAATTATTACATAAATTAAAAAAAGCATGAGAAAATAACAGATTACATCTTGAAAATTCTTATATATCCTTATTTTCAACCTTGGAGAAAAAAGAAAACACAAACAGCGGCTGTGATGGCAATAGAGAGCCACATACCACCCTGAGGGTATGGTGGCCGGTCAAGTCTGGAGTAGCAGGTGGTCTTGGACCTAGAAAGGTCGCGCGTGATGCTAGAAAGGTAACTTGAGTGGTGGCGCATGAGCGATACACGTGCTCTCTTTGGGCCGGTCATGTACGTGGCTCACGCACCGCTTCGTTAGGAGAAAATCTTCGCCTGTTTGAATGATCGACGCCTTGAGAAGCCTATTGTGGGGCGCGTGATGGTCGCCGAACGCCAGAGAGCAGTAAATTGACCTTCCTTCATACCCGTGACTGAGAAAATACCCAAAAATGAAAAATGAAAAGAAAAAAATAGAGATGAAGGGAATGAGAGTTGAGGGAGGGAGGAGCCGAAACTCCTCCCCCTGCACCGAAGGAGAAATGAGGGGGTTTCTAAAGAGAATGAAGAGTCTCTCTCTAAGAAAAACTAGGGCCGGCTTCTAGATTGTTGTTATATTCAGTCTCATTAATATAGCCTAATATTCAGTGGAAAATAATATTATGTCTATTGTTACTTTGCATGTGCACAATTCAACACATAAGAATTAAAAAAATTCCATTTGATGATCATATGAAAATTGTTGAGGGAAAATTAGTTAATTGGCATATTTGTGTGAAAACCTATGTAAATTTGTGTTGTAATGAGTGTTGATGCATTGTCACGATTACCACATTGAAGTGTGCTCAACACGGCTCGAGCGGACCCAACTGGCGCTCGAGCGAACTTAGGCAGAGTACACCTCCCGATGTCTGCTTGACTTACAGCTCAAGCGAACTCAGGCAGAGTGAACCGCTCGATATCTACTCGACTCACAGCTCGAGCGAACTCAGGCAGAGTGCACCGCTCGATGTTCCGCTCGAGCAAAATTCGTAACCTGCGCTCGACTCTCGCTCGATCCTTCGCTAGAGCCAATATTCAAGAAACTCAAATTCAGTATTTTAAGCGCCGTGAATCAGAGGGGCTATAAATAGAACAGCTTGTTCTGTTCTTTGGTGTGGAGAAATAGAGCAAAAACTCTAGTTGCTTCCAAGAGCCATTGAGAGAACATTTTCCCCACCTTGTGAATCTCTCTTGGACAAACCTATATCCACCACGCCGCACACACAAGATCAAACCTCATACAAGTCCATCGGTGTGGACGTGTTTTATTGGCCAGAAGGTTTCCGGAGTTGCTGTTGATGCAAAGATCGAGAGGTTCTCTTGGGATGCTATAGAAAGGTCGGAGTTCCGGCACTACATGCGTGTAGAGATCGAGTGGGTCACTCGTGGTGTTGCAGATCAAGTTTAGGAACTTCAAAGGTTTTGTAAGTATCACTAAATTGGTTGTAACAACTAAAGTTTCTATAGTAGATTTGAGGTGGTATCTTACACCCGGAGTGGTTTTAGATTTTAAAGAAATTTTTTAAATGAGTTTCCACTCCGTGAACAAATTTCTGTGTTGATTATCAAACCCCCAAAAGTGTGGATAATTACTCTAGAGATGAAATAAATGAGTGTGGCTGGAATAACAAAGGCCTGAATGCGATTTTCATGGCCGTGTCTCAGGAGGAGTTCAAGTGAATCTCCATGTATGAAACTTGCAAAAAGGCATGAGACATTCTTGAAATTACTCATGAAGGTACCAAGGTTGTGAAGAACTATAAGCTTTAAATGTTAACTACCAACTTTGAAGAACTTAGAATGAGGGATGATGAAATTTTTGATGTCTTTTATGCAAAACTGAATGACATTGTCAACTCTAGTGTTAATTTTGGAGACAAACTTTCAGAAAATAGAATTGTGAAAAAGGTTCTCAGATCTTTTCCTGAGAGATTCCGTCCCAAAGTCACTGCCATTGAAGAAAGTAAAGATCTGGAGAATATGAGGATTGAAGAGTTGGTGGCTCTCTACAAACCAATGAGCATACTCTTCCTGTGGATAAGAAAAATAAGTCCATAACCCTCAATATCTTAAGAGAGGAGTCAGATGAGTCATCCAATGAGCTGGCTATGAGTGACGGAGAAGTAGCTTTTTATGCTAAAAAATTCAGGAAGATGTCTGTGTCTAGAAATAGAAAGAACTAGAGACACAAGAAGAAAAAGTTTGACTGAGTCAACGGAAATTTCAGTTCAGGAAACAAGGAAAGGAGCTCTAAGAAATACACTAGAGCTACCAAAGACAAGGTACAATGTCATGAATGTCATGGCTTTGGGTATGTTCGCCTTGAGTGTGCAAACTACAAAAAGGATAAGAATTTCGTGAATGCTCCTAGGTATGTCTCTCTCTCCATGAGACAAAAAGCTCACAAGGCAAACTATGTGTGCCATAATTGTGGTAAGGTTGGTCACATCCGACCAAACTGTTATCAGCTTAAGAGGCATCCCATGAGAGACGAAAAGAACCACTCAAGAAGAGGACATCAAAATCTGTGGAGTCAAGTCATGGCCTTAACCAGACAAAATGATATGCTCAATATAAAGTTAGACCAATTGACTACTAGCCAGAAGGATGAAAAGGTGAATCATCCAAAAATGAAACAAGTATGGATGAGAAAGGGGGAGGTCTTGTATAGTTTTTCTTTATTTTTTTTTAGCATATTGTTTGTATTCCTCAAAAATCATGCATAATGTCTTGCACGTGAATGTGTGATGAAGAGTGTTAGTGATGTCTTGCACATACAATATGATGCTCTTTTACATTTGATGTGATTTTTAAGCTTGAAAATTGATTTCATTAATTCTTATATCACTTTTTGAAAGAAAATGCCACAAATTGAGAATTTAGTTGATTTCGCTTGAGCGAAAATGTCTTTAAAATGCCCCGCGCCTTTCTTTCTTTCCCAGAACCGTTTCTTGCTCTCTCTCTCCCCGGCGCCGTTTCACTTGCCCTCTCCATGCGATTTGCTCTCCGTGTGCATCTCTTTCTCATTTGCTCTCATCCTCACGGTAAGTCTCTCATTGTCTCTTTTCTATCATTTTTTTCTTCTTCCCATCTCCATGAGCATTGGGTATTCGGTGTTGGAGTTTTTCATTTTGGGTTGAATGGAGAATGGTCACCTAGATTAGGGCATTGTGTGGTTGTTTGGCATGGAGTTGTTTTGTATTTATTTTTGGGTATAGAGATTAAATCTCTCTCCCTCTTGTATTTAGGAAGTTCTTTGAACTCCCAAGGATTTCTTGAACTTGGTTTTACTTGGATACTCTCCAAGTGCTCGGTAAAATGCCTCAATGGTTTTTAACTTCACTTTTTCATCATGCATTGACACAGCATTGTTCCCTTGCTCATTTCTTGTCTAAGACTAGTGTTGGGAAAGTGTTTGGGATTTTCATTGGTTTAAAATCCAATTTTGCCTTATTTAAACTTGAAATGTACATTGGATTTAGGCATCTTGCATAAATGGGTTTCTAAAACCCAAGTTTAAGCATGTACATTGGTATGTATATTACACATATGCATTGGCATGTGCATTGGATCATACATGCATTTGTTCATACTTTTGGACATACATGTTAGGCATGTACATTTTAGGCATGTTACATCGGTCTCTCACAATACCTTTAGCCTTGACTAACGGTTTCTAATTGTGTCAACAGCCATAGCCATGTCTCGACGTGTTCGTTTACGCCAAAATCCTCCTGCCCCCGCTCAAGGACTTTTTCATTCAGCTAGGGCTCAAGAGCTTTACATCCAAAATTTCTCTCACATCTCCCCCATTGTCGAGCGTGAAGTAACTCTAGGTGAGCTTAATGAGACTATTATTCCCCGCATATTTGAGTCTCGCCAGTGGCAGACGTTGATCATTGGTCTTCCCACTCCATCTGTGGAGTTGGTTAGGGAGTTTTACTCCAACATTCATGCCATCTCTATTGATGATTCTTTTGAGGTGAGTCTCCGAAACATCTCATTCCGGGTGATTCCGGGCATGTTAGCAGATCTGCTAAATGCCCCGCGTGAGTTATATCCTGAGTATCCATATACACGGATATCTCCTCCTAGTCCGCCTGATATTGCTGAATGTCTAGTTGGTCAGACTTCTGCTTGGGATGGTAAGTCACCACTTTTGACGGTGAGATTTTCTCCTAAATATCTCATTCTCAGTAGGATAGTCCTCACAAATTTGTACCCTACTGGTCATCAGAGTGATGTGGGCCTGACCGCGCCACTCTTTTATATGCTCTAATTAATGGTGTCACCATTGATCTTGGGAGCCTTCTTTGCCGAGTCATTCTTGAGGCATTTCAGTCCCCTAAAGTACGGACTGGATTACCCTTTGCCAGCCTCATCACTAGTTTGGCCTTCTCCCAATCAGTTGCATTACTTCCCAATGAGCCTAGAGTTCCTCTAAAGGCTCCCATTGGTCGGAGGACTATGCAGCTGAGTCGTGCTCACACCACCCCGCACCTACTGGTAGTTGAGCACCCACCTGCACCCTCCTCACAACCATCCAGCTCACAGCCTTCTACATTGGCATCGACACCAGCTCCAGCACCTGGTATGACCGAGCCCAGCCTTCAGCAGGTCCTTGAGTACCTTGCCCGACTTGATGCCCGATTTGATAGCCTCGATGCTAAGGTTGATAACCTGCAGCAACTTGTTACTCAACACTTCAACGATATTGAGGAGCGTCTCGATGAGGATGATGAAGGTGGCAGTCAGACTGATGATTGAGACCCTTGGCCCTTTGTGACAAAAAGGGAGAGTAGTATAAAGACAGGGGGAGGAAATATTAATGTTAGAAGCATTTTTTTTTAAGCACATTTTTTTGTTGAGCAACAGCTTTTATTTTTGTGTCTCCAAGTGGTGTTTGTATAAGAGCAGCTTCTGTTTTTTTATTATCACATGCTGCTTGTGCTGCTGTTATTTGACTAACTAATTTCAATGTCTGATTAATTGCATTAGATATTAAGGTTAAAACTTTTTAATATGGCTTATTAGAATGCAAATCCTAATTAAATATAATGATTAATTAAAAAGAATCTTATACATATTTTAAGCGATTACTGATAATTAATCATTGATGTATGTCCCCCTCATGCCATGACACATCTTGACAAAATTGTGTTGTAACTAGTATTGAAGCAATGTCACATGAAAAGAAATGAAATGTGCTCAACACGGCTCGAGCAGACCCAATTGGCGCTCGAGCCAACTCAGGCAGAGTGCACAGCTCGATGTCCGCTCGACTTACCGCTCGAGCGAATTCAGGCAGAGTGAATCGCTCGATGGTCGCTCGACTAACCGCTCGAGCGAATTCAGGCAGAGTGAACCGCTCGATGTTCGCTCGACTAGGCGCTCGAGCGAAATTCTAAGAAAACTCAAAACTCAGTGTTCTATGCTCGGTGAATGACAGGGGCTGTAAATAGTGGATTTTAGGTGGTGTCTTACACCCGGAGTGGTTTTAGAATTTGAAGACGTTCTTCAAATTAGTTTCCAGTACTTCGTGAACAAAATCACCGTGTTGATTATTTGTGTTATTTTGATGAATTGCTTGTTTATCTCTATGTAAAGAAGACAAAAAAAATTGGACTACACCTATTCACCCCCTCTAGGTGTAGGTTGTGGAAGAACCACTGCTTTTTCATGAGACTCAAGCAAGAATTTGTAATTGACAACCAATTGACATTTATAAATTGTCATGATCTGGACAACCATTTTTGGACTAATGCGCAAAATCTGAAAATGATTCTATTTAAATATTTTTAAAAATATTCATGATTTCTAGAGAAGCAATATCTATATTCAACCATTGACATAACACCATGCATGGGACGGCTTTTGTGTGAAAATGCTATAATGTTCCATATTAATCGCGCCAATTTCCAATATTTCACACAATAGAGATCATTTGGTGTAGCAATGTAAATACAAACTTCTGAAATACCTCTAATAGAACATATAAATTACAATATTCCATCTCTTAGTAATAAACCCTTCAATACAAAATATAGACTTCTGAAGTACAAGCAGTACATAATATCAAGTATAAAATGCTGCTGGTATAAACTCTTCAAACCAGAATTTGGAAATATTATAGTTAAAATAAAGCAAAGGCATTGTATGATAGCATCACACAAGGTTAGCATTCAATAGATCAAAAACTTCCATGGAATTGATTACATTCCCGCACAACCTACCACTCCATGACTCAGTTTACCCCAATGTGGTGCTGGCCGGCCATTTGTAATCAACAAAAGAAAATGGCAAACGTCTACCAGTATAATGCAGAACCTCCATTGTTGTAGGGCACAGTATGAGACATCCTGTTGGGATACAACTCGATCCCAACTCAGTTGTAAAATTTAATTGATTAGTCTCATTTTTTCTTTTCATCTTCAAAAGCAGGATAATTGGATAAACCATTCCCCTTTAATTTCTTTGTTAAGCTTAGTAACATAATAAAAGGGTGTATCATGCTTTGGGAATTTCATAGATCAAATATAAATTATCAAGAATCTGCTCCCAAAAGAAATTTATTCGATAACATAACTGGTAGCTTGGTGAACAATAAATGGAAGAAATAATATTGTGTAGTGGGAACACCATTCATTATACTGAATATGGAAGTAAAGATATTCGATTTTTAGGAAAGAAAAGGACAACATACTTGAGGTTTCAGTCAAATGTCACATTTGAGAAAATCTCCTAACCACAATGTTATAAATTCAAACATCTAATAAAAGGCACATGCTCAAGTATGCGTAATACATGCTAAAATACTTGGGATATTTCAAGAGTGTGGTGTACAACTTGGATGCATAATCAACCTGAAGCAAAAAAAAAACCCAAAAAAAAAAAAAAAAACTGCATCGATACCTTAAACATCCTCGGTCTCTACATCAGTGTCTCCAAGTGGGTCTTCATCATTAGTGGAAGCAATGGACATGGTATCAGAGTTGTCATCTATAGAATCCTGCAAGATGTCATTGATAAATTCCTGGTCGTCAAGAATGTCATTATTTCCTACTATTAATTCAGCAGTAGGAGCAGTTTGTGGAAGAACATCTGGCCGTAGCAATGAGGACTGAAGGCCATTCTCGTCGAACTCGACATCTCTATAAATGTCAGAAGACTGCTCTTCCTGATATACATCACCCTCGCTAGAATCATCTCCGTCATCATTTAATTCCAACTGGGGAATATCATAGACATTTCTATATGTGATCTTCTGCACAACGTGCCAAGACCCACGTAAGTTTGTGTCTTTGAGGTAAAAAACTTGTGACGCTTGACAAGTCAGTATAAAGGGATCATCCTTATACCAAGTTCGGGACATATTGACACTTGTAACAAACTCACTAACATGTATCCCTCGAATGGTATCACCAACATCAAACCAATAGCAACTAAACAACCAGACATGTCGCCATCCCATGTACCGCAACTCTAATATGTCATTGAGAACACCATAGAAATCTACCATAGTTGATTGGTGTTCACTTGTAACTAGCACACCACTATTTTGTGTTATACGGTTTATTTCACGATGCTTTGTATGAAATCTTATACCGTTCATTATACAACCAGCATATGATGCCACCCAAGGGTCAGGACCAGAAGCTATTGCATAAAGATCATCAGATACTTGGTCAGGGTCCCCAGCACGAAGCGCTTGAATCTAAAACATTAACCAAAAGATGAGATGAAAATATGCCAATGAGTATGAGACAGATATTAAAAAATAATCTTGGGTAGATATAATATCATCTTACACGTTTTTTGAACCACGAAGGAAATTCAGTTTCATGCCTCATTTCTATGTTAGTTAGGCTCTGGTCTTTTAGAATGTTGTAGTGCTCCCTACAGGAAAAAATAATAAAATGATTTTGTTAAAAGCCATTTAAGCGCAATATTCCATAAGTGCATTAATGCACATATGCAATATTCCATAAGACATCAAAGATTAGTGAATATGGTTGAAGGTTCGTACTCCAAGTATTGCTCAATTTCTCTGCAATTATTGAGGACATACCATATGGCAGTCTTAAATAGTTTCTTCTCTAGTTGTGTAGGAATTGAAGTCCCCAATGGGCGCACTTTCTATGAAAAAACTGAGAAGGAAGCTACTTCGACTGTTTGAACACCAATATCAATGTTTCGATCCTCATTGATGAACCTAGTTGGTACATCATGCAGATACATAGAGGCAAATATCAAGCATTCTACATGAATATATGCATCCGCAATGGATCCTTCTGGGCGGGATTTGCTTTTTACGTACCGCTTAAATTTGCCCAAGTGCCTCTCAAATGGATACATCCACCTGTATTGAACCAGTCCTGCTAGACCCAACTCACGGGGTAAATGGACAGCTAGGTGGACCATTACGTCAAAAAAGTTTAGTGGAAATATCTGTTCCATCTTGCAAAGAATGAGGACAATGTCAGTCTCAAGACGCTTCACTATATCTTTCTTACACGTTCGTGCACATAATTCCCTAAAGAAAGTGCTAAGTTCCATTAATCCCAAACGTATATCATGTCTTAAGTATCCACCGATTATTGCTGGTAGTAGCCTTTGCATGAAGATGTGGGCATCATGACTTTTCATACTAGATATTTTACAATCACTAACATTAACACATCTAGAAATATTAGATGCAAAACCATCAGGGAATTTAACTCCACTCAACCAATGCCAAAACTCTTTCCGCTCATTTCTATGTAGCATGAAATAGGCATGAGGGATTACAACTCGATCCCCATTTTCTTTCAAATGTAACTCTTTTCTTATACCCAATTCGGCTAAGTCCCGTCGAGCATTGATATTATCTTTTGTCTTACCTTGGATATTCATCAATGTACCCAACACATTGTCAAAAATGTTCTTTTCAATGTGCATCACATCGAGATTATGCCTAAGTTTCAGAGATTCCCAATATGACAGTTCAAAGAAGATACTCTGTTTTGTCCAATTTAACTCCTCAGGGGTGCGTTTTCTCCTTTTAGAACCTTTGCCAAAATGCACTTGACCCATGTTATTTAATTGATGCATTATATCTTCTCCAGACAACTGTCTAGGTAGCATCCGGTGATCTTCTTTGCCATTAAAAATCGTCTTCTTTTTTCTCCATATGTGACCTGAAGGTAGGAAGAGAAAGGAACTGAAATTATGAATTGCATGGGCCTACCTATAATCATTTCAATATTTTTGTGATCAATAATCTTCAGAACCATTGTTTGTGATCCTTCTCCTCAAACTAAAACCAACGATGGAATGACTTGGGGGAAATATTGGAATGATGTGAAGATCTTCCACAAAATTGATTGAAATGACTTCACTAGAAATTTAGTATGATAGATGCTCGTTTGGTTCAGCAGATTTGGGGCAAAGAAAAAATAATTTTTTGGGGGATTTGATGTTAACGAGGGTGTATAAACTATAAAAGAGGAGTCTTCCTGGGCAACGAGGGCATAAAATAAACTACAAACTTTTTGCGTCAAATAAAAATGATGCAAAAGGACAAAATTTGGACCCAAAAAAAAATGAAACGATTCGTTTTCCTATATCTATCTTTGCGATGAAATTTTGCGATAACTTTAACTTGGATGCGAAAATATCAGGTATTACCGTTAATTATGCATGGACGGAAATAATATAGTTGCAAAAACCCTATAATCCTATTACGTCGAACTAAATAGTTGCAAAAGATAAATATATCGTCGCAAAATGTTAACAATAGTTCGTTTTTTTCCAAAATACCTTTAGCGAAGGAAACTAGCGACCAAACAAACTTGGACACAAAAAATATTTTTTAGCGTCGATTTACCTAGGGACGGAAATTAATTGATCGCAAAAAACCAATATTCTTGTAGTGAGGAGAAAACGACATCGTTTCTTGTTTCTTTTTTTTTTCCCCTTCGTTCCCCTCATTACTACGCCGTTTCTTTTATTTTTTTTGTTTCCCTTCGTTCCCCTCATTCGATTTCCCTCCTCGCCTTCGATTTCTTTCCCTCTTTCCAGAACCCCTTCGTTTACTCCTCCAGATTTCTTCTTCCCCTCGAAATCCCTTTCGTGGCGCCTTACACAGACCTAATTCTTGCAATTCATTCCATCTTTCACCATCAAAGTTGACCCATGAAACAAACATACGTGGTCCTCAAGCACGACATCTGTAGAATCATTCATCTTCATCAAGCACGGTGACCAAGCACAATTCCTCTTCCTCAAGCACTATTCCCCCCATCCCACGAAAGCCCCACCTTCCCACTCGAAACCGCAGGCCATTCGAAAACAAGACCCTGACCATTATCCAACCCACGGCGTAATCCCTTGAGGTACTTTGTCCAAAATCTAACCCTAACCCTAACATCAAGTAAGTGTAATTTTGGTTTTACTTTCCTTCTAGCATACATTTTAGCTCCATGGGTGATTTTTTTTTTATGATTTTTTTAGCACCCATATTGTGAAATTCCAAGCTTTTGAATTAGATTTGTAGTGATGTTGATGGCTTTTATTCTAGATTACTAATCCATATATGCTTGTGATCACAACTGCATGCTTGTGATGATGGCTTCATTTTGTGCTTGCTTGCTTCTGGGAACCGTTATGTGCAGAGAATGAAATTACATATTAGTAGACGCAAAAATTCAGTTTGATTGAAGTTGTATAATATAAAATGTGCTATTCTATAACACATTTTATTTTTACAAAATAGACTTCAATAGGTCTTTTTTTACTTTCTGTTTGTGGTTAATTCTTGTGTATTGTTCTAGACTAAATCAATATAAAAAAAAATATATAGAATTAGTACTATATTATATATAAAATTAGACTTGTTGTCATGGCCAAATAACAAGATAAGGTCGAGCTTAAGGGCTTTTTACATATATAGTGATTGGGAAGTAATGGAAGGCAATGATCCATTGCTAACTTAAGTTCCTTTACCAAATTGGCTAAATGTTGATGCACCCTTTTTACACTGATTAATTATAAATAGTTGTTTATTCTTGTAGTCTGCAGATTGGGTGCATTCTTGTAAATTGAATGCCTTTGGAACCAATAGCTGCCAATCCTAATAAATTGCTGAGAACTACCAATTGTATCTTTAGTTTGGAACCAGTAGTTGACACACACTGATTAATTTCAGACTATAATACTCTGTTTCTTTAGTTTGATGTTGTGCATTTCAAATTCTTGAGTTTTTTATAGGTCAATGTCACTTTATACAAACTTGATATAGACAGAAACAAGATTTCTGTTTTGCTACATTTGGTTGTAAGGGAAAAAGAAAAAGAAATGGATTTTCAATGGTGAAAAATATAGCTTACTGCGTGTTTAAGCCAATGTTATTATTTTTGTTTTTTATAAGTAAAATGGAAAACACTTTTATTCTGTTTCTTAAATGTGGGTGGTATAGAAAAGTTACTTACCATTTGGAGAAACTTTGTCTCTTTTATTTTGCTCATTCCTTGACGTGGCTGCATTGTCTTATATGCTACAGCAATGAAGTTCATTTGTTTCTCCCGGTGTCCCCACTAACTTTCTAACATTTTTTTTTCTTTCCATTTTCACTTGATGTGTGTATGGGATTACATATTGATGCTGAAATCTACCAATAAAAAAAAGTTATTGATGCTAAAATTTATTAATGAATCCAAACTTTTTTTTTCCCTTTACTTATCAAATCAATTGGTTACACTGCTTACTTGCACATTTCTGAGGCCTCCGTCCATCTTTCATCATCATCATCTATGACTTCTTTAACCTCATAGAAGCATAAAACCATTATGCTTCTGTAAGGTCGAAGCCACACTAAGATACTCAAATACTGACAGAAATTCAAGACGACTCTTCTTAGGTTGTCCAAAATACAACACAAAGGTAACAACATAATTTGTACTGTAAAATGCTTAATATTATTTACTTCTAACATTTGTTATATATGTAAAAAAAGATTAGGGATTACCATACTGCAATTTTTTCAAGTGGGCATATAGTAATCACAACTATGAGCTCCAACTTCTAGAAAGATACAATGAGCTGTTAAGGAGCCAAAAAGAGCTTGAGAAGAAACTCGAAAACATTGAGAAGAAACTCGAAGACATCAAGAAGAGGGAGATTGAGCTTTGTAAGAGAGTTGATGAGATCAAGAAGAGAGAGTTGGGGCTTCTGGAGCAAGAAGTTGAAATATTGCGTTCGCACATATTACTCCAACTATATTGAGCTTTTATAGTTGTTGTGTCATGTTATGTAATAGTATGTAGGTGATTTTGAAACTTGGTATATGTTGTAAAATTTGTAGGCTTATGTTAGACTAATTAGTTGGTGCTTACCAAAGTTCACCAATGAGTTTTTTAAAATTTGTACTTAGCTTAAGTTTCTAAAGTGATTCGGGATTGAGTTTTGTATAAATGAGTGATTAGTTTAACTTTTTGATGTTCTTTAATCTACCTAGTTTGTAATGGGATTGCTTCTCAATTTGTAATTTGATGTTTGTTGAATTGTCACAGATTCTGTCCATATGTATATTTATATAGTTTGTTTGATCCATGCTTATTATAATTGATATACAGAGAATAGGAGCTAGGTGAAAAAAGTGCATGCGCGTGCATGTACAAACTCAAAATAACGAACCTGCTATATATGGCCATTCACAGCACACACAGTTATAATCATTCTCATTTGGTCCAAAATAATGAACAAATCAATCTGTTATATGTATATGGCCATTCAACATAAGCATTCCCATATCTAACAGTGTCATTTGCTAAAAAAAAATCCCATTTAAGTACACAATACTGCAACCTGCTAGATATGGCCATTCAAAGCACACACAGTTATAGTCATTCTCATTTGCTTCAAAAAATCTCATTCAAGTATACAAAACTCCAACCTGCTATATATGGCCATTCAAAGCACACTTACATTCCAGTACACAGTTCCAATACAGTCCAATACACTCACATCAAAATACATTCCAATACACAGTTCCAATACATTCCAATACACTCACATATTTGCCTTACATTCCATCTTTCCTGTCGAACGTGGGTTGACGACATTGAAAGTTCTATTCTGGACCTTCCCATCGCAGGTACAAGCAAGGGTGATATCTAACAGTCTCATTATCTCCTCTCTCAGTTCTTTTTTTCATCACCCCAAACCCGCATTTCTTACCATATTGCTTATAATAACTCACTAAATCTTCAAGGGAATTAAACTTCATCCCCGACTTTGGCTCCTCAATCATACCATCATCATCCATCTGCACATTCTGAGATGTCTCAGCATTGCCATCCTTAGTTTCTTGTAGATTTGGTCTATCCTCATTACTTTTTTCAACTCTAGAGGATGTACATGACGCTTCAGTTTTTCCACCATTGGGTCTATTATCATCTGAACCAACTGGTCTGCTTGTAGCGGAGCTTGTATTGATANAAAAAAAAAAAAAAAAAAAAAAAAACAGAAATAAAACTCCTGAAAATAAACCAACTTATTAAAAATTAATATTAACATATTATCACCACCTGTATGTTGAATGGATATTGGTTGCCAACTGGATATGGCAGAAAGGCCAATGACCACGCAGGCACTGGTCCATAGTAACCAGACATATAATTTGGGATGTTTGAACAAGTTGATGGTATGTCCTAACATAAAAGAGAGATTAAGTTATTTATGTATTTTGAAAATAAATATTAATTCAACAAATTCCAATTCAATTTTGATATATTAAATGATATAACATACCACGGATGGGAGATTAGAAGTAGATGATGTTAGCGTAGATGGCTATTCTTTCCCGTTTCCCATACTGAGAGGGAGACAAATGCATTGTCAATATATCTCTTAAGAACTTCTATTAAATAAAGAATCATTGTTGGCAAAATTATTCTTAATAAGGACTTAGTAATGGAGTTAATCATGCAAGCTATAAATATCTTATCTCGGGGACTTTTGCTAATGGCCATGTCCTACTAAAATATAACACAAATATCGAAAAGGTCTCATTAATTGGAATAAAAAATTATTTATAGTATCTACAGCAAGCTAAAATCACATGGGGTCAGCTATAAAAAGGTCTCAATAATTGGAATAAGTAGTGTATGTTATATTGTATAAAAAAAAAAAAAAAAAAAACACTTGCTTTATGTCTTTCTCAAGTGGTGTAGGTTATTTGGAAAAACTGCAGGTTAACCTCATGCTGCTTGTGTATTCTATGCCTTTCATTACGATATGAAATGAAGTCATGCATGGATAGAAGTCTAAGTCTTTCATTGCACTGGGCTAAAACTTGTCCACATTATTCAAGCTTGCAGCAAGCTTTTGCTCATAATAGTGGTCCTTTTATCGAACTTATCATAAATCCAACCAAAAAAATATCAGATTATGTACACACCCAAAATAAATTATGATAAGTGGTATTGTTGCAAAATCTATACCAGGATCATGTATATCTTCTTCTACTCCATGTAAAGTAATACTCTTTGTACTATGAAAGACTAAGTGGAGTTTGAGGTTCTCTGTATTGGAAGATTCAGTGGCCTTGCAAGTTTTACTTAACATGGTTTAGAACAGATAAGAGTTTGTAAAGAAATGGCAGTAATATTGCCCTTCATGCTTGTATATGATGAAGGTATGCAAAACAGTTTTAGTTAACTACTTGTATATCTTGCAGGTATAACAGAGTATCCAACATGAACATATTCTAGTTCTACTTTTCTGTGAGATAATTTATATGATATTTGTGCATGCATTATCAATCCAACCTATCTCAACTCTTCTATTAACAGCTCCTACGTTTGAGAATGAAACACTTGGTTGATAGACAATCCAGAAGTTGTTATGCTATATCAAAATTGAAAAGGTTCCAGTGAAAGTTTCCATGGGCATAACACAACTCAATATCGCATGCTATGCAGCTCATAGCCTCATAGAACATCAAACCTAATACATTTCATTGAGATGATGGCCTGACCCGGATCCACCCTCTAACTCTACAGTGCTTTTATGTCTACAAAACCACCACGGCGACAGCAGACCCCTCTCTCACCCACAACCCCGCGACTAAGAGATTTGTAGATTGCGACGATGGCTAAAAAAACAACGGGATGGCGACCCAAAGAAGCACGACGGCGACGAAAGCTTCCTCAAGCAAGCTCCCTCTCTGGTTTCACTCTAAAGCTTGGTTTCACTCTATAGCAAGACAACGGCTACCGTAACTACGGGATGACGGCAACCCAAAGACGCACGACAACAACGAAAGATTCCTCAAGCAAGCCGAAAGCTTCCTCAACCTTGCTCCCTGGTCGGTTTCTCTTAAGCTTGGTTTCGTACCTTGAGCAAGTTCCTTAGTAAGCTACAGATAAAACGATTTCCCTCCTTTTTCTTGTGTTTTTGGGTTTTTTTTTTTTAATAATATTACCTGCAGACGTGGCAGTATGTCACGTCAATAGTTGCCACGGCGGGGATAACGAACCATTCCATAGTACAGTTAAACTAGGGATAGTAATATGTGACATGACCCGTTAATCCAACACAAACATGATATGATAATAGTGGACATGATTACTTAACAGGTTGATAATGAGTCAACCCATTATTATCCGTTATAACCCGTTAAGAAAGTTAAAGTTATAATTATTCCTTTATACTTAAAAATAAAAGTGTTGAAATTTTAATTTCGATATTTTTATAATTTAAATTGTAATTTTAAACTTGTAGTTAGTTTTATATTTTTTTTTATAGATATTGTGATATTAACATTTATTAAAATTATGATACGAGTTGAAACGGGTCAAGTTATATCGTGTTAACCTATTTTGTAGTATTCAGTAATATATCAAAACGAGTCGTATCATATCAACCCGTTATGCTAATAAATCATGTTAAGAATTGAAATTTTGACATGATAAACTTAACAGATCGTGCTTGAATTGATTCATTTAATATAATAAATATACAGATCTTGACACGATATAAACCCGATCCATTAACACGATAAACTTAACAGATCGTGCTTGAATTGACTCATTTAATATAATAAATATACAAATCTTGACACAACATAAACCCAATCCATTAACACGGATTTACGCGATACTTTTGTGTTAAACACGACTCATTAACCAATGAACAGAGCAGCCCCTGATTCTTAAGGAATTTGGCTGTCGGCACTACAAGATCATAATATTGGTAAGAACAGTTTTCTTGACACAAACCGAAGCCACAATGATAAAAGACAAAATCCACTTGCAAGCGGTGACAGAACACACGAAGGACAAAATACTCGATTATTCCCATAATCCAACTAAATGGGCAAACCCCATCGAGTCCCCCAAGACCCATCACCAACCACTGCGCTTATGCAAGCTTAACCTCAATTTTCTTGGGCTTCTTGGGCTCTGGAGGCGGAAGCTTCTCCACAGTCTCAGTCAACGCGCCATCCTGGCAAACCGGAGAGATAGCATCTGTGTTGGCATTCTCAGGCAGCACAAACTTCCTCATGAGCTTGCCCACCCTCCTCTCCATCCTCACATACTTGGCTCCCTCTTTCTCCTCCTCCCGTTTCCTCTCACCGCTTATCACGAGCACATTGTCGTCCTCTACCTGGACCTTGATATCCCCGGACTTGAGCCCCGGCATGTCTATTATGAAGACGTAGGAGCTTGGGTACTCCTTGACATCGGCGGGAGTGGCGGCCATGGCCTTGGCGTCGCGCAAGTAGGTCCATGTAGGAGCGTTGAAGGAAGACTTGTCGGTGTCATCGGCCAGGTTCATCATCTGCTGCAAGGTGGAGAATAGTGGAGAATCCACACCCATGATTCTGAAATCCATTTCTCTCTTCTAAGTTGGCTGGTTTCGTCACTGACACAAGAAATGCTAGACAAGTTTTTGGATAACTTTTGAAATGGAATCGAACGAACTTCTCTGAGAAAAAAAGGTCAGGTGCTTCTGATGGTTTATAGCGTCAGGGCAAGTTAGAGAAGGGGAAAGTTCTAGAGGGACATGGGAGAGATTGGAAGGCTCCAGGAGGTTCCGTCGTATGAAGTCCCGGTGCGATTCCAGAATGACGTGGAAAGTTTTATTTCTTTGCAGGATTTCTTTTTTTTTTTTTTTTTAGCATTTCTTTGCAGGATTTATGATAGAGAAATGTTATAAGTAATCTTTATACAGTATAATTTATTATTTTTATTATTGTTATTAAACACACTTATTTAAATATTAAGTTAAAAAATAAATATAAAAAATCATATATTAATTAAATAAAAATATATAATATCGTTTGATTATAGATATTTTATTAAAAATTGAGTAAAATATTATTTAAATATTATTTTTATTTTAAAATTAAATTATTTATTATATTTTGTGTGAAAGTTTAAAAAAATTATAATAATTATATAAGATAAGATAATTTTGTATAACCAAACCAGTTAAGAGTATATTGTATATTGTATATATACTCTTAAGATAGTATACTGTATATATATTTTTTTTGAAAAAGAATATATTGTATATTAATGCTGCTCAAGATCTGGCGTTATTCAAACATAAAATTGATCAATATGATAAAGTTATAATTAGTTTTTATTATTTTATATTTTTATTTTAAATAAAATTACAGAAAATTGAAATAACTTTTAATAACTTGGCATAATATATTGATTAATTGAAAATTAATTATAAATAGTTCTAAAATATAATCGACTTACAACTCTTTTATAATTTTATAAAAAAAATAAATGGCAGTCGTATAAAATTAAAATTTACTTTGAACCCACGTTAAAGAAATATTTGAAATGATACTTATTAAAATAATGATACACAGTATTTTTCTTGCAAACCAAGTGTCTATCTTTAGAAAATACTACTTATACCATTAATTTTTACCACTCTGACCTTTTAAATTGTTATTATTATTATTTTTTACTTAATAATTAAGTAAGTGTTTTTAATAATATTATAAATTTTTTTATTTTTTAAAAAATATTTAAATGTATTAAAAAATAAATGTAAAAAAATATTTAAAAAAAATACATAAATTTAAACTAACGGTAGCCAGAGCGGTAGCTCCTAACGGTGGGACTAGCACCGCTCCTATCTTTTCCATACTTCCAGCCAGTGGCACCTTGATTTTTCGGGGACTAATTATTATTAAAATATTAAAAATTGTTATATATTGTTTTATGATGTATGTTGTAATATATAAAGCAAAAATATCATAAACATAATTTGAAGTATAAAAGATACAATTCTTTTACGTACAATCGCTTGGCGCAAACGGTGGAGAGTCGCTGACGCCATGTCAGCTAAGAAAAAAAGAAAAATAACAAAGGAAAGAAAACGCCCGCCTTGCGCCCGAAATAGAAAAATGAAAAATTCTTTGCATCAACCTACTGTTGGCTGCAGCCGCCACACACCTGATGTGTGGACCGGCTAAACGCACTGGACCGGGCTGGTTCTTGGTGACGCACGCTCTCAGCTCTGAGCTCTCAGCCCTCACACGTAGATGAAATCGTCTCTCAGCCCTCATCCTTCTTCGAAAGCCTCTGAATGTTCCCTCCTCCGTCTTCTTCGATCTCAGCGCAATCAAGCCAAGCAACAAACCACCGATCAGAGCCCTCCCCCACCACGACGCGAGCCCCCACGAGGAGCCCTCCCCAAAATCCCATCTTAGCACGCCATTTTTGCCGTTTGTGGGTGTTGCTCTATCGTTCCTCCATCTGCTGCAAATTGGTCGATCTCTTACACTCCTCCGCGACGGCCACCTCCTAAGCGTCAGATCCTGAAGGTCGGCTCACTCCTCCGCCACGCATCGGCGCTCAAAAGTGCTTGAAAGTAGATACTTTACAGAGCAGAGGTCATCATATGGTATTCGGCCATGGAAAACAGAAAATCACTCAGAGAGAAAAGAAGCGACGGATTGCAGTAGGTTGAGGGCGACGGCAGCAGATGATTTCCTACCCTTTTAGGTACCGTTAGGCAAAGGGCTGAAGAAGGAGGAAAGACATATGGCGGAGATACTTATCGTGGTGGGTGAGTTTCAATCGACAGTTTTTGGGGTTGTCTTGGTGATTTCTGACTCCCTCTTTGGTGATCGACGACTAGATTGTCAGGTTTTTATAATTGACTCGTTAGAACTATTACCATCGATTTTTAGTTTTGGATAAGACCATGTTGAGTCCAGTTTTGTGAGATCTTGGTCAAGAAAACACGGTTAAAGAAAGTCGAAATTTGCATCCCAGTATGAAATTTTGGTATTGGGTTCTAATTTCCTGTCGATGTATTGAGTTAGTGGTTTTTGTGTTACTTTCATATGGATTGCAGAAGTGAGAGCATATCTCTAACTGGGAAGTTTATCGATAAAATGTCGCTTGAAAAGTCGTTAAAGAAGTTAGCATCCTGTGTTATCCTTGATTTGGATGGAACCCTTCTGCATAAACACAATTTTGAAAGTAAACTTCAACCACCTGGTCACCTTAGTAATACATTAGTGGTAAATGAATTAGAAGTGTTCTTCATCTTAACTATTATCCTATCATCTCTTGATATGTAGAATCTAATTATTAGAAAATTGTTTGTTATTTTTCACTTATTTATTAATAGTTGATGCCTCAGGAGATGATAAAATGATGGTAGTTAAAATGATGATGAATAGTATTTAAGCTCATGAGTGGAATCACATATAAAATGGAATCTTCAATAATTTTGATTTTCCCATTCTAATCTGAACTTGTCTTGCAAATATAGGATCTAACTCATGTCATTTTAATTAGCCCAAAGTAGGGTATTGATGTCGCTTTTATTGTTACTTTGTTGCTAAGTTATGCTGTCCATGCATTTTAAAGTTACTACTAACATTCAATTGTTTAAGTTCTCAATGGATTTCATAATGTGCTGGCCCTTAACAAGTACAATGAAGGAAGTGTGGTGGAATTGGTGGATCAATTGTGTTTTCTTCAGGGCTCAAGTGTGGTGGAATTTGGGAGTTGTCATTTGTAAATCAATTGTGTTTTCTTCAGCGCTCTCACGACAAAGCAGATTTTTCCTTTGAACAAATCTTACTTTTTTTGTTCTTTGCTGTATTCTTAATTCTTGAACACATATGAAGATGTTTATTGTTTTTCAACTTCTCATCTCAAAGCAGTGCCTCATTATGACAAACATAAAAAAGAAATGCAACTAGAACATTTGCTTCTTGAACTTTGCTATGCTCCCAAAAGAGGGCATTCATAATTTATTTTCCCGTAACATTGAGAATTATCACAACTAATGGTTCATGAAGCATACATTTAGTTCATTGCATCATCTAATGTATAAAATTTAATGATATAACAAAACATTATTTGTCCTCGTCTGGCTCTCTTCATTCCTTTGTTATGACCCTTGTCCTAGTGGTGCAACAAGAACCTAACTTCACTTGCATTCTCAGGTTGATAGTACCAGTTTTTAAAAAAAATATGCAATTAGTCACAATTTGGATTTGTTCTTTTACCTCATAATCTTGGCACCCAATCAGAACATATTATTACCCAACATAATAAAACTAGAAGGATTGGCTACATCAAGACTGCAACACAGTTTGTATCTAGTTTTCAATTTCATGCAAACGGAATAATAATAAATAATGCAGTCTGTATTTGGTTTTGGAATAAGATGAGAAAGGAAAAATAAAAGAAAAGCAAATAAAGAGGAGTACTCCCTTCAAAGGAAAACTGTGAATCAATAAATTCACAAACATTTTCTATGAAATGAAATATAACACTGTCTTAACACTATAATACACTGAATTAACACTGTAATAACACTGTCAACTCTTTCTCATTCCCCTCTTAAACGATCTAGATGTTCCATCTCTTGGATGAGCAGCAGATGAAGCATCTTTCATTGGTGATTCTGTTACCATCCTTGAGAGCCCGAAATCACAGATCTTGACAGTCCAATTCTTATTCACAAGGCAGTTTGCACTCTTTATATCACGATGAACAATCTTCATCCTATGTATGCACATCAAAGCCCTACATTGACAGCAGGAAGCTCAACTCAACATGAAATCAATATTTTTCATCACTTTAAAGTCATATCTAACAAATGGAATTTTCAATTTTGATAACGATCATGGCTCCAATCATAGAAATTGATTAAATAATAATAACAGCAGCAAGAAGTAGTTGTAATATAATGTATACATCCAGCCAACTTCACATTGTCTTGCAAGATGACAAATTTTCCAAGCATTTAGCACATCTTCATGAATAAGGTATCGCCTCTCTCTGATCCCCTCTTAGTCTCATAATGGTCTTAGTGCAATAAATACAATTTATCACAGCCAACTATCTCACGTGACGCCATCTTTGTTCCACTAGATGTAACAGTACCATCTTTCCCAAAGCTTGTCACCAACTCAACCAATTCCGTAACTTCCTTCCCTTATCAGGCCACTAGTCTGTGCCATAATAAAATTATCAATTCCACCAAAGCACATTCCATATGCTTGCTTCATGACTGACATGCAATTCCAGTGAAGCAAGGTGATCCTATAATTTGTCCTGAGGAAGTTTTTCTGCAATACATAGTTAAACCCTTCTCGGGAATCAACACCTGGAAATAAGTTAAACATAATCTTCTTAGAGTACAAAAATCATACTAGTGCCAGCCTATCAGTAAACAAGAGACGATCACAAAGGAGAAAGCATCCATAATCTTGGCCATTAATCATATATAGAGAACCAAGGAATGGCTCCAAAACATTTATAAGAGATGTTCCAAATGAATTCAGCTTTTGGATAAACATATATTTCCCACCCAAAGCAATATAAAAAAAAAGCGAGATAATGCTAGACATTAACAACTTTGGGGATTAGATGGATATTTTTCTTGTGCTAAAAAGATATCAGGGCAAGTTTTGTGCTCATAAAACTATGCATTGTTTTAGTTCATATAAAGTTTTGAATTTTTCAAAGCACGTTCTTCTATCTTTTTCACTAGGATTATGCACATTCCAAACGACAGGCAGCCCATAAAGTGCCAAATTGGGTCTAATACCTTTCTCAGCCTCAAAGTCTTTGTCTTTTAGCCACAGACAACCAAACTCCCATCTTAATCCCAAGCTAGAAACACTCATCTCTCCTGTTAACACAACAAAAACCCAACTCAGATTCCATGCCAGAGGTGTGAAGCCATCACAATCCATGCCACGAGTCCATACAAAGTCGCTCCTCGCCATGCTTTCCATGTTTCTCTCTCTATATCTCTCAGATTACCCTCTTTTTCAAGAGGGATCTTAGAAGAGTAACAATGAGAGATGCAGAAAACAAAGAAATAAAATAAGTAAAAAACGGAAAACTAGCGGCAGAACTTCGATTAGTGGACCTTGGCCTTTAATCTTTAAGCACTGTAAATCACTAAAAGAAGAGAAACAATTGAAATGCTAAATAACAAATCTCTGAAAACTCAAGTATATGAACATACAAAGGCATATTGAAGCCGAGAAAACTCAAATCAAATTAAAAAGAAAAAAAAAAACAAGCCATTGACGATAAGGGGGAGGGAGGAAAACCTCACATTTACGAAGGCATTAATTTGAAATCAACCCAAGCATACATAAATAAGTATTACAGAGAGTAAATGAACGAGAAAATGCAACGAAAATAGAGGGTGGGAGAGAGAGAGAGAGAGTTATTACGGAGGGAAGGAGGAGCTGGGCAGAGGGGGGAGCGATGCGACGCGACGCGGCGTTGGACAGAGGGAGGGGCGATGGCGATGCCGAGTGCTGGGCACAGAAGGGGCTACGCAGGCTTCAAATAGGTTGAAATTCGAAATTGTAAAATGTAGCCCGGTGGGTCTTCAAAACGTGCGAAAGGAGAAAATAAAAGGAGATATCCACGTAAGGTGTGCAGTGGCAGATGCGCTACAGGGGCTGATCTATAGTTAACCTCAATTACAAAACACTAAGATTATGTTTGGAAGATGAGATGAAAATTTTATGTTTTGTTTTAAAATTTAAAATATTATTTTTTAGTTTTGAGATTTAAAAAAATTGAATTAAAATTTGAAAAAGTTATTTTGGGATTTGAAAAAGTTGAATTATTTATTATATTTTGTATGGGAATTTAAAAAAATCTAAAGATGAGATAAGATGAAGATAAAAATTTTGAATGAAACATGTTTTCCAAACATAACCTAAAACAGAGCTCATTGTCTAGCTTTTAGAGTGGGTTTCGTCTAGCTTTCATGTGGATTTTCGGTTGATCGTGTTCGTGTTCGTCTGGATCTTGTGTGTTCATGTTAGTTCTTCGTCTTCCTACTTCTGATCTGGTTCATTGATACCCACATTAATCTGGTTCGTTGTGTTTGTCTGGGACTGTGAGTCGTCATTTTCGTGGGTTTTTCGTGTGGGTCTGTAATGTGCCCCTTCACTGAACTAGGGTTAACCAGAAATATAAAGAATGAACTTCAGAAGAGAATGTCGAGAGAGAGAAGATAGAAACTGAGAGAAGAGCGAGGGAAAGTTTGTTTGAACAATTCCTGCTGTTATTTCCGTTGCTACTGTTTTTATAGTTGACACTTAATGGAACGGCACCGTTTCATGCTACCTTACAGACTTCAGCTTAATGCAACGACACCGTTAAGCATTCTATATTAAACCAAAACGACAAGCAATACTACAATTTCCCCACGACATACCGTATGATCAATTCTTCAACTAACAAAACTACCTTCTGATACTCATTACCGCTGCTGTCTGTGAACCTTGTTCCCGAGCCTTCAACACTCTTGCTTATTGCTGTGCATAACCTTCAACATTTTGGACCCTTACATACCCCTCCCCTTCAAAGCACCTTGCCCACAAGGTGAGGAAACTTCAGCCTTAATTGCCAATAGGGTTCCCAAGTAGCCTGGGAAGCATTAGTACCATCCCATTGAACTAAGGCCTCGACCATTGCTCTGTTGTTCACCTTCCTACTACGGCGTTGCAGAATGAGCAGAGGTTCAGGTGTGAGCTCTCCTTGAACATCCACAGGTGGCAATGTTGTCAAAGGAGATATATGAGGTCCCACTTTCTTCTTTAAACACGAGACGTGGAAAACAGGATGTAGTTGTGATTGTGGAGGTAACTCCAGCCTATAAGCCACCTGACCAATCCTCTCCAAGATCTGAAAGGGATCAAAAAATCTAGGTGACAACTTCATATTTCTCCTCCTTGCTAATGACTGTTGTCTATAAGGCTGAAGCCTTAAATAAACCCAATCTCCAACGACAAAAGCCCGCTCAGTATGGTGCTTATCATACTGAAATTTCATCATTTCTTGTGCTAACAGCATATTAGTCTTTAAGATATCCAATATCTGTTCCCGAGACTTCAACAAGTCTTCCACAACCTGATTAGATGTGAGGCCTGGAACATATTCTCGCAAAGGGGTGGGTGGTACACCATAAACTGCCTCATAGGGAGTGAGCTTAGTGGAAGTATGGAAAGTGGTATTATACCACCACTCAGCCAAAGCCAACCACTCAGACCAATGCCTTGGTTTATCACCTGAAAAGCATCTCAAAAAATGCTCCAAACACTTGTTTACAGCTTCAGTTTGACCATCACTTTGAGGATGGTATGCGGAAGAGTAAGCTAAATTCACACCCTGCAACTTGAAGAATTCCTTCCAAAAGGAACTAAGGAAGGTAGAGCCACGATCGGATACGATAGATTTTGGCATGCCATGTAGCTTAAAAACATGATCTAGAAAAAGTGAAGCTACTTTAACTGCTGTAAAAGGGTGTTTCAAGGGTAATAAATGAGCATATTTGGAAAGCTTATCCACAACCACCATAACAACTGAGTAGCCTTTAGACAGAGGCAATTCTTCCACAAAATCCATGGATATGTCAGTCCAAACTGCTTGAGGAATTGGCAGGGGCTGAAGCAATCCAGCTGGGTGAACATGTTCAACCTTGTTTTTCTGACAAACTTCACATTCCCTGATGAATTGCTTGATCTCAGCCTTCATATCAGGCCAGTAGAAATTAGATCTTGCTCTCTGTAGTGACTTGTGGAGGCCTGAGTGACCTGCAGCAGGACTTGCATAAACAAAATGCAAGATCCTAATTTTCACATCAGGACAATTAGGAATATACAACCTACCTTTCTTAAACAAAACTCCTCCTTTAATAGAAAATGATGAGTTACTCGCAGGGTCCTGTTGTAAAAGCACAAACTGCTGCTGTACCACCTGATCCTCCTCATATGCTCGTTTAATCTCTTCTAACCAAGTCAGGCTTGGGACAGATATGGCAGTCAGAGATTGAACATTTCCCTCCTGATCTTTTCAAGATAAGGCATCAGCCACCTTGTTTTCTACTCCTTTCTTGTACTCCACAGAAACATCATAGCCAAGCAACTTAGAAAGCCACTTCTGTTGAGCAGGAGTTCCAATCTTCTGTTCCAACAAATATTTCAAGCTATGATGATCTGTTCTGATGATAAATGAACCACCCAGCAGATATGGTTGCCACTTCTTGACTGCCAAGACCAAAGCTAAAAATTCTTTTTCATAGGTCGACAATTGTAGGTTCTTGCCCTTCAAAGCTTGGCTCAAGAAGGCCAAGGGCCTTTGCTCCTGCATCAACACAGCTCCCACACCACTAGCACATGCGTCACATTCAATTACAAACACTTTAGAAAAATCTGGCAGGGCTAAGACAGGAGGCTGAGTCACAGCTTTCTTCAGCTCTTCTAAGGCTGTAGTTGCTTCCTCAGACCATTTATAAGCTTCTTTCTTCAACAAGGCTGTTAATGGGGCAGCTATAATGCCATAATCTCGAATGAACTTCCTGTAGTAACCCGTGAGCCCCAAAAACCCTCTCAATGCTTTAATAGATTTAGGAACTGGCCACTTAAGCATTGACTCAATCTTTTTCTGATCTGCCTTGACCCCTTCCTTGGAAATGAGATGCCCCAAGTATTCAATCTCAAGACAAGCAAAGTGACACTTAGATCTCTTTGCAAACAACTGATGATCCTGTAAAATACTCAAGACAGTAGCTAAATGCTTTAAATGGGATGGTAAATCCTCACTATAGACCAATACGTCATCAAAGAAAACAATGATAAATTTTCGTAAAAATGGTCTAAATACATCATTCATAAGACCTTGGAATGTGGATGGTGCATTAGTGAGTCCAAAGGGCATGACAAGAAACTCGTAATGACCCTCATGTGTTCGAAACGCTGTTTTGGAGATATCATCCTCCTTCATGCGACTCTGATGATAGCCCGACCTTAAATCAAGCTTAGAAAAAACAGCTGCTCCAAAGAGTTCATCAAGTAATTCATCCACCACAGGTATAGGGTATTTATCTTTGATTGTGGCCTCATTAAGCACCCTATAATCAATACACATCTGCCAAGATCCATCCCCCTTTCGCACCAAGAGAACTGGTGAAGAAAATGGTGACTGACTTGGCCTAGTGACACCAGATTGCAGCAACTCTTGGACTAGTTTTTCAATTTCTGACTTTTGATAAAATGGATATCTATATGGCCTGACACTCACTGGTGTTGAATCTGTTTTCAAAAGTATTTGATGATCATGAGATCTTGGTGGAGGTAAACCTCGAGGCTCATCAAAAACTGTCTGAAATCTGTCTAACAGATTCAAGATATCATGAGGTATATCATGCAACACCTCGTGGGACTGCACTGCAGCTATTTGTACAAATAGACCCTTGCTCTGTATTGAAGACAGTTTAGCAACTTCAACCTCATCAACAAGGTTGCTAGAAGTAGAAGTCAATGCTCTTAAGCATGTCAAGACCCCTTTGTAAGTAAACTGCATAAGCAGTTTGCCAAAATCCCAAAGGATAGGCCCCAATGACAGTAGCCACTGTACTCCCAACACTATATCACAACCCCCCAAATTTAAAGTAAGCAAATCTGATACAAAGGTAGTACCTTGTATATGTAAGGGCACATTACTATATTTCCCATCGCTAGCAATCATATCACCATTTGCAATTCGAACCAGCATAGGATCAGATTTCTGTATGTGAAGTCCACATTTACTTGCCACTGTAGAATCCACAAAATTATGGGTACTACCACTGCCGATCAAAATAGTTACTCTTCTCTTCATGATATGGCCAAGAACTCTTATAGTTTTTGGGCTTGGTGATCCCACCAAAGCCTGAACTGAAATGGAAGCAACACCAGCAGCTCCTATCATTTGGTGACTATCATCTTCTTGTAGTGGCTCAGCTTCTTCCTCTAGTTCGCATGACTCTATTTGAGATAAATCCATACCCTCCAAAACGTACACTCTTGGTTTTGTACATTTATGGCCTGGATAATACTTCTCATCGCAGAAATAACAGAGGCCTTTCTTCCTTCTACTTGCATCTGAGTTTCTGAAATTTTCTGGAAAGGCATTTTTGAAGTAGTTTGAAAATTCCGAGGAGGTGCTCCCAAAATAGAAGGAGCTTGCACTGCTCTCTATAAATTGGCCCCGGAATCATAGGAGGTTGTCTTCCAACTCCTCCTCGTACTCCAAATATTCTGTTCTTAGATCTTGGCCGATCCAAATGCATCATTTAAGTTCCTTGGATTAAACATCTTCACAGTAAACCTCACTTCATCTTTCAAGCCACTTATAAAACAACTGAGTTTATTCTTCTCAGAAATTCCTTTAAGCCAATTAGAAATTAAATCAAATTCTGTCTTATAGGCAGCTATTGTACTCAACTGCTTCAATCGGGTCAATGCCTCCATTGGATCATCATAAACAGATAATCCAAACCTAACTTGCAATGCTTGTGTAAATTCCTCCCAAGAATGGAAGATACCAGCTTCAATAGAATTCTGAAACCAAACCAAGGCTTCCTCCTCCATGTAAAAGGAAGCAAAAAAAATTCTCTGTCCCGGTGGTACTTGATGATACAAAAAGTATTGATTAGCCTTATACACCCATGCCACAGGGTTTCCACCAGAAAATCTTGGAAATTCTACTTTAATGTTCTTAAAAATACCTCTATCGACTGGTTCACGGTAAGGTACTTCTTCATCTGCTTCCAAATTATCATCATGTGCCATTGATCCAGATCCTGAGATCCTTGAGATTTGCTGTATAACTTCTGCAAATCTTTTCTCCTGATTGTCCCTATCGATTTTTGCATTTTCCTGTTGTTGTACCAAAACAGCAATTGTATCCTCAAGCTGCTTCTGATGTCGGTCTTGTTGCTGTTTCAGATGATTCAAGGACTCCATCACCTGTGCATAGGATCTCGTTCCTTCAGCCATGACTACTAATACCAACTGTAATGTGCCCCTTTACTGAACTAGGGTTAACCAGAAATATAGAGAAAGAACTTCAGAAGAGAATGTCGAGAGAGAGAAGATAGAAACTGAGAGAAGAGCGAGGGAAAGTTTGTTTGAACAATTCCTGCTGTTATTTCCGTTGCTGCTGTTTTTATAGTTGACACTTAATGGAACGGCACCGTTTCATGCTACCTTACAGACTTCAGCTTAATGCAACGACACCGTTAAGCATTCTATATTAAATCAAAACGACAAGCAATACTACAATTTCCCCACGACATACCGTATGATCAATTCTTCAACTAACAAAACTACCTTCTGATACTCATTACCGCTGCTGTATGTGAACCTTGTTCCCGAGCCTTTAACACTCTTGCTTATTGCTGTGCATAACCTTTAACATTTTGGACCCTTACAGGGTCTCCTCCGACGATAGCCTCATCAGGCATTGGTAAGATCTATTTATTTTTCCATGGTATAGGTAACAATAGTTTACATTTAGAAGAAATAGAAATTACCTGAAACAAGCTACAGATGCTCTAGTTCTGAAGTGTGCATATTCAACTTGGTTTAACCATCAGTGCGACCACACGCTTGATGCATAGTGCTATTGTAGGATGGAGGAAGCTTGTGGAGATTATTCCCCCTCTTGGACTTTTAGGTAAAATACAATTTGTTGAGATGAAAGCCGAAGTCTCAAATGCTTCCTTGTTGGTTATGGTGAGGTTACATTTAATGGATTCTAAATGTTGTAAAACAAGACATACCATATATTTCTAGCAAAACTGGACAGCATAACATGGAAGCTAAAGCCGAGTATGTTTTAAAACTAACGCAAACAACCCAGTGAGTAACAACTTGGAGCCGAGGATGATTCAAACTAATGCAAACCACCCTGTGAGTAACACCTCATTTACTCCAGACTAAAGAGCAAAGTTCTCATTGTATGTGTTGATTTTTTCATCCACAATGATTTTATGCTGTCCAGTTTTGCTAGAAATTGCTTTGACTTAGAAATTTCTGGAGGGTTATCCCTTTAGCTTTATGATTAGACATGGAAGGTGTTTTGTTCTCAAGGAATTTTAATTGCAACTTTTGATAAATAAGGGTTTTTGCGTATGCTTTTTGATCCAAAAGGTACAAAACTGTATGGTTTTTGCGTTTCCTACATGGATAAATAAGGGTTGGTTGCTTAATTAAAATCTTACACCTAAAAGTCATTAATCTAATGTTTATACCAGAAAGAAGTTGAGGAATGATCAGGAACTGAGTATAGAGCTAATTACATCAAATCTAGAAGGATTGAATTGCATGGGATCCTTGAATAGATTTGGGTCAGAGTGTATACAATTTGCATCAATGTTCATATGCCATCCTTTCTTTATCTCAAAACCTGCAATAATTCATGCATAATCGATAAGAAGGTATTTTCATTGAAGCGAAAATTACGACTTAGAAGCTTTTTAAGCAGTTGCTGATTATCTAGCTCGTACTTACTAATTATCATTATTATTTTTATGGGTTGGATGGATCACACCCGGTGCAATGATATGGTTGAATTTTAATTTCTGCAATTTTTTTTTAAACTTATATGGATGTAGATGTGGGGGGGGGGTTGAACTAAGGGTGTTCAACCGAACCGGATTTTTTTCCGGTCCGGTCCGAAACCCGGAATCCGGGTGGATCCAGGCGGTTATCCGCCCGAATTAAACCCGGGCGGGTAAAATAAATTTCTTACCCGCCCGGATCTGGTTACGGATCCGGTTTTAAATCTGGTTTCCGTAACCGGCTACTTTTTTTTAAAACACTGTTTTTTATTTTAAACGGCGTCGTTGTTCTCGTTTCTGTGATTTAATGCTCATTCCTTCGATTCCTCTACTTGCATTCTCGTTAGTCGTTTCTGTGTCTGAGTGTCTCCGAAACGATGAAACCCTAGCCGTCACTGGTCTTGCACCCCTCGAGCGCCTCTCTGCCTCTCATTTAACTCGAGTCCTTGAAAGCTCATAGTCCATTTCTCTCAACTGAGCTGAAAAGTGAAACCCTAGCCTCTAGTCGTCACTGCGAGCGTCGAGTCTGCGAGCCCCATCTCTCTCTCTCAACTCCGAAACCTACGGTATGTTCATCTCTCTCTCTCTGTTTGTATAGATATTTTTATGTTGTGTTTAAAGTTAAATGCACTTTGGATTTGAGTAAGTGGGTTTGGATTTAAAAAAGTGGACAAAAGATTCCCACTGAAACGATGCCACCCCTTTATTTATTTACTTATTCAAAGACAATGACTGGATCTATAGGTTCGTATTATTGAGATATAGTTGAGAGACCCATATGGATTTGTTTGTTCAAATATATCAATTTGAGGCTAGTTGTGTGCCTTAGCTTAAATGACCATCTCTCTTGTCATTGACTTATATATAGTCTCTATCCCTACCCTGGTGGGTTGGACAAGGATTGTTGTTTGGGGTTGGGGCAAGGCTGTATGGGGATGTCCTTGTATGCTTTAGAATTTAGGCAATGGCAAAAGAAGGCCATGTTGGGTCACTGTTGAGTCAAAATGGAAGCAAGCGAGTGGGAAAGGTCAGTCAACATCAACCTCAGCTTGTGTTGTATGCTCTCTCTCTCTCTCCTCGTCATTTTGGGTATGTCTCATGAAGATCCCATTATTTTATCAATTAATTTCGTTCTGCTCCTTCTCTTTTATCTTTAAGATGAGTTTTGGAACTTTTTTCAAAGGGTTGAATCAGGTCAACCAAAGCACGAGCCTAGTTCACTTGTTGAAACCGATTTCTCATATGAACATCATGAATTGGTAGCTTTATCAGTTTCTTTGTTCTACATTTGACTTGTTGCCCATGAGCAGATTCACCTTTGATCTAGGTTTTACAATAAACAAGTAATTAGAAGTCTCCAAGATTCCATGATTTTGAACCAATTATAACATTTCATCAACCGCTGGACACGTTGTAGTCAGTCAAACTATATATAAAAAGATTATATATAGTCTTCATGAAACATTCCTGTGGTAATCAATGGTTTCCTCTTTATTCTAATATATCTTTCATGACGATTGTGGCCTAACTTGAACATAGCAGTAATTTCAACATTAACCCCTTTATTTGTTTGTTGTTTTCTTTGTAAACATACTATTGGCTTTTAGATATGGTTGAGAGACCCATGTGAGTGATTGCCTTTCTTAAGAATATTTCAGAGTTGTTTTTGCTTTTCCATTAATCTGAGAGTGCTTCTAGAAGAATATTTCAGAGTTGTTTTGCTTTTCCATTAATCTGAGAGTGCAGAAGAAAGAGGAGACTTTTTCTTGGTGATAGACCCAAGAACTAAAGCTGTAAGACAGTAATTATTGTAGTGTCTTTGTAAGGTTTTGTTTCAAGTTTTATTCTCTTGTTCTTTTTGACTTATTGTTTCTAATCATTATAATTTTCATTTTTCTATTGTAATTGTTGTTATTGGCAGCTTATGGAGACTTGGTCCAGTAGAAAATTTCCTAAAATGGCATCACCAGATCAAGGTGAAAGAAATCAATGTTTCCCCCCAATTCCAGATTCAAGATGTGAAGACATTAGCATTTTGATCTTTGTAAATTTATGTTTTAGTTTAATTAGTTGTGATGCATCATTATTTTTTTTTATCTTTGCAAATTTTTTTTTTAGTTTAATTAATTGTGATGTGTTATTAATTCTTTTGTTCTTTGTAAATTTATGTTTTAGTTAATTAGTTGTGATGTACTATTATTTATTTTATTTTTGGTAAATTTATGTTTTGCATTGTGATGTAACAATAATATTATTTCTTTTGTATTTTTATTTATTTTGTTCTTTAATTTATTTTTTTAATAAAAATCTTTTAAAAAGTGTTCAAATTATTTTTTCTTAAAAATCTGGGCAATTTAAGTGTATCAGAATTTGTTTTAAAAAAACAAGTGCTACAAAAACATTTTTTTAAGTTTTAAAGCCTTTCTAAAAACATTCTAAAAAAATAAATAAATAAAACCGGATTAAATCCGGTTATAATCCGGATTAAATCCGGTTATAACCCGGATCCGGATTGAATCCGGATATCCGGATTGAATCCGGATATCCGGATTGAATCCGGATATCCGGATTGAATCCGGTTATCCGGATTGAATCCGGTTATCCGCCCGGATTAAATCCGGATTAATCCGGGCGGATAACCGCCCGGATATTTGCATCCGGATCCGGATCCAGTTATGGCCGAATATCCTGATCCGGATCCGGTTGAACACCCTGGGGTTGAACACCCAATCATGGACTCAATATATGGCATGATGCCATAATAAGTATGTGCATAAAAATTGTCTATTAGATATGACTTCTCATTAAATATTCTTATTTTAACTGCAGGAATATTGTCTGTGGAGGCTGTGCTGCTTAGGACATGTTGAAGCTGCAATGGAGAGTAGCCACACTTTGAGCAAATGCATTTATGTTTAATTGTATAATGTAATTTAGCTTCATTCCCAAACTAGCTAGAATAGAAGTGGGACATGGAGTTATTCCCATGTACTGTTAATTAGTCTCTCTTATTATAGTTTGTGCCGTTTGGCACTAAGATAAAATGTTAAGAGTCCTAAGGTTTTGTATGGTCAAAACATATAGGTACATTTATTTATGCTGGAGTTAGTCTCCAGGTTTTGTCTCCATTGTTTTTTCCTTGAATCAGAACTCCAAGTGGTACTCTTATCCTTAAGTTGGAATACAAGTTTAAAGTAATGAAGATGCCATTTTTTGAGTTTTGGTATTTTAGTTGAATGCTTGGTGATTGCAATAGGGATAATTGCAGGACACAGGTCCCATTTCAATCTGCAGGTGTGTTTCTATAAAGAAAAATGCTTGGTCCCATTTCAATCTGCATGTGTCTTTTCAATTGTGCAATTTCTCCCACTCCAAACACCAACATTTCAAACCAACAACCACGATTACAGGTCCACTACCAATGTACCTTTATTGATTTGCACTCCCAGTACACCTCCATAATCATAAAAGCTGTAGCTTGAACTAAACCCAAAAACACACATAGGCACTTGCATTTCCTCAGACGAACAGAAGTTTATATATATATATATCTATATATATATATATAAATTTAAACTTGCAAATATAGAAAACTACTAAAAATGCTAACCCTGCCTCAATAGTTTGAGTGTCCAATACATGAATTACATTCATTACATGTTAACTGCTATATAATCTTGGAAATGAGTGTACAGGAGTTACACTGCAAACGTATAACTGAGATAGTTTAGATAATACATTAGCTGATCTAGATAATACATTGCAGAGCAGCTGCAAACAAACGTCTATGTGAGCTCCTGCTATAAATGTCTTCAGAATCAAGTGAAGATTTAATCTTCTACACTTGTCCTCAACGCCGACTTGCCAAGTTTTTGCTTTTAAGCACAAGATACCAGTCAGCAAGAACTGAATTGTATTAATAAACATCAAGCAGATTATGAAATACAGAACTGAAACTTTATATCATGTATTCATGCCTTTTTTTTTTCTTCCAGCAAAAAAATTGTCATAATTCTTATTATACATTACATAATAAGAATTTAATTTCAAATTGACCCATTCAAAACATTAACGAATGAGAGTAATTGCTTTTTCTTTTTCCTTTTTTGATAATTGATTATAAATAATAATAAACAACAACATCCACCTCAATTTGAAGTACATCCAGGAACTTTCTTCATATATATTTTGATAACAATACTGCCAAAAAAAACCCTGGGTTTTCAGTATCCAAGTCAAAGAGATGCTCTACAACATATTCACCCAGTTCAACATGCCATGAACAGAACAATCTTCAAGAAAAGAACCTCAGATGGTCCCATTTCCATATTCTTATGGCCTTTACTTCATCAAACATCCCAGCTTGGCCAAGAAGATCCAAAATTGTTTCTGTTTAATTTGGTGAAATATTAAAATGATGGATCATTAAACTAAGATATTGGCGTAGAAGTTCTAGCAACCCGGCTTGGGTACAAACAAATGATAAACCCACAAACGTGATATCAACTGGTTAGGGCCTTAGAAACCCATACAATGGGCAAGACATCTAGATCAGATCCTTACTTGTCCCTTTAATCCCACTTGACGACCCACCCGAAGATCTGCTTGAAGACCCACATGAAGATCTGCTTGATATGCATCAACTTTATTCATTCAATACATCATCACAAACAAATAAAGCACTGAAAGTAAGATAACTAAACTGAAAAAGCATTCTATTTCTTGCATCTTGTAATCAAGCAAAACATACAATTTAATGGAAACCGAAAATGAGGGAAGAATATATATTGTAGTCTAAAAAATATGGTAAAATCGAAATTTGAAGAGATGCTTGCCTTCCCAGGGGCGACCGATTACCAGAGTCCTTGATCATGACAACCACGAAGGAGGGAGGGAGGCTTCAAGGGAGGGAGACACTTCAAGTGAGGGAAATGGAAACACAGAGAGGGAGGGAGGGTAGGGGTTTCGTCTTCGAGAGAGAAAATGGAAACGCAGAGAGGGAGGAAAATGACAGTAGCTTAAAACAGTGCGTCTTTTTATTTTGCCACATCAGCCGCTCTTACACGACGCTTACACAAAGCGATTGACTCTAGAGCTTTTCTAATAAGAAAAATACTATTATGCCGCTCCATTTAACACCAATCGCTGGTAAAAAAAAATTTGTGACATAGCAGAACTTTCCTATATTTCTTGCTGAAACACATCGTACCTTTCAGATCGAGATCGTCGTCGCCTACGTCAGCACAATACCCGATTCCCTTCCTCAGCTTGAAGATGTCGTCCCCATCTTCAAATTTCAATCCCTCTGTACTTTCACATCCTTTTCCATTCAATACCCACTCTTAAGTCACTCTTCTTCACCTACATTCCTTCAAGAATTCATGGCCACCATATCTCACTGCCAACAATATCTAGAAGATTGTTCCTTCCGTCAGTTTCTGGAATCTGGGACGCTTTGACCGGCGATGACAATGCACGTAAAGCTAATGTTGCCATTCGACGAGGATTGCTGCTTTTTCGGCAGGTATATATTATGCTTCATCTTATATAACACATTCTAGTTCTGACAAATGGGGCTCTCGTTATACTATCTTGATAGGTAAAATAAATAATAGTTCTTTGTTGATTCCATTTCTTTTGTTGTCTGGGAAATTTTGGCAAAGGAAAGACAAGCAGAGTTTTGAACTTTAAAGTCCTGATATTTAGAGCAAGTTGAAAAATATGCTCGATTTGTTGTAATCTATTTATTTAATTATTTTCCAATGATCATAAACGAGATAAATCTCAGAGCTCAAAATGTTGTGAAGAGACTAAAGTGGGTCGAACACGGGAACATGAGAATGGATTGAAGAAAAAAACACGAGACTCTGTCGGAGACTGGAACATAGGATATATGCCGGCGGTGGTGGAGAGAGAAAAACACTGCAACTCCGTCGGACAGATTTTTTTTTTCAGATTTCAGTTTTTCGAAGGAAAGTTTATCAATCTTGTGTTTTTCTTTGACAGAAGATGGCTTTCATAGGCAGTATGGTCATTCACTTGAGAATCATGTGCGCACGTAGACTGCATGGGGAGTACTCCGGATTCTGAACTGGAGTCCCCATTCGGGACTAAACATATCAGGACCTTTATGAGGTACAATAATTAAATATAGGAGTTCTATTTTCAACAAAAACATTTAATATATTTATCTTTAATTAGAAGAAAAAATGTAATGAAATTATGAACGTATAAAAAAAAAGTTACGTATAAAAAAGATAAGGTATAAAAACTTAAAAAGTATGAAGGAGTCAGAAAAGAATAGAGATGGTGTTAATGTCATGTTTTCTACACCTTGGGCCTGGTTCCAAGATCTCGGGTTTGGGTCTTTGTACCAGCACACAAATGAAGACAAGGGTGGCTTGGTGGAGTCCGGGGAGCGCCGATGTCTAAGTTAGTTAATCTTCTTAATAAATTATGTGGGAGTGTCAAGGTTGAGAGAGAGACATTTGTACCTGAAGGATGACTTTTATACGAGGTTTTGGGGGGACTCCCTGTACTGTGTCAGGATGTTCATGTCACCTTCCACTACAGCCCGATCAGAAACTTTTAATGCAGTGTGGAGCTTGGAATGGTCCCATTAATGTGGCGTGGGTTTTGGGGATGGCGCCATTAATGTGGCGTGGCTCCTCGAGTGGTGTCCTACTAGTAAACAATCGGCGTTGTGCTCCCCCATATCCCATGTAAGGGAATCAAGGGCTGGCCGCATTTCCCGCCCCTTAGTTGGTGCAGATCTTCGAGTACTAGGTGTTGTAGGGGACGTCAGGGGTGGCGAGTCCCATCTTTTCTTGTCAATTAGTCTTCCCGCGCTAGGCTTGCTTCTCGAGTGGGCGTATTTCATGAGTCAGACTCTTTAAGCGGTGCTTGGGCCCTCTTTTAGGAAATGGGGCCTAGGCTAGGTTGGGCCATTCATGGTCTTGTATGGGCTGATCCCATGGGGTTTTTTTTTGGGGGGGGGGGGGGGGGGGGGGGGGGAGGGGAATCTCCTTCACAGTTACACCACCAATTCCCATCGAACTGGTTCGATGGGAATTTCTTTTGACATTTTTTCTCTTCTTTCTTTATGTAGCCATGTCCCCTGGGCTTCCACGATTTGAAATGGGTGACTGTTCTTCTTTCCAACTTTAGTGGCTCGTTTCTGAACAGGTTCATCTCCCACGTTGTTTGGTGCTGTGCGTGTCGTGGGGTCTGTGCCTGTGGGTCGCTCGTGCTCCTAAGACTTGGGATATCCAACCATCACGAGGGCATATTTAAGTCCCAACCCCTTTGCCTTTTGGGAGTCTACTTGCTCTCTTGCTATCTCCTTCCTTCCTTGAATCCTTCGCGTGCTCTGTGCTTCTTTCTGTCATCTTTTTCGTGTGTTCCTTGCCCATTTTTCCTCTACTATTTCGTTCCAATGGCTCCCAAGAACCCTTCTCGTACCGCTACCTGGAGTTCTAACTATGTTAACCCTCCAAGCACCTCCCGAACCCAAGGAGCATGGACCCTTCTAAGGTTCATACTGAGTCCCAACAATTTGATGGGCGTTCTCGGCAATTGGAGTTGACTTTAGGCCAGTTGGAGTCGTTGAAATCAACCTTCAAGGTACCCAACGTCGTTGAGTTTGTGGTGCCTGAGCCCCACATGAAGGGGCGGTGGGTTTTAAGGGTTACGCCATGAAAGTGGCCTTGTACCCGAGCATGTTCTCGAGTGGCCTTCAACTTCCCTTATGCCACCCGATTCGTGATCTGCTGGATTTTCTCCACTTGGCCCCATCACAACTCCACCCTAAATCTTGGTGTCTTGCTGCACCATCTAGTCGCGAGCATTGGAGGAGGTGGGTCGAGTTCCTTCTTACCTCACCCCCAAAGTACCCAAACCTTACCGCCTGCAAGTTCTTTCTTACCCACAATCTTCTGAAGCACAATGGTAACACATGCAACTCAGGCACTAGCAAGCTTGGAGCCGTAGTACAATTGGGTGAAATGGTGGACCCGACGCTTCTTTTTCTAGTTTCCGATCAGGTAGGTCAATCAATGCGAGTACCCAGTTTGTGCCATCTGGGGAGTTGTAAACGACGACAAAAGCATTCGACCGGTGGAGTCCTGAAGAGGCGAGTTGAGTATAAATTGTTAGGGCCTAGGTAAAGGCATGCCTAGACGATGTTTACTTTGAGGCTTTGCTGGACGAGGCTAGCCTCCAATGATATTTGCCACTGATAGTGTGATTTTTATTACTTTTTTATTTATGAAAAGTGTCATTTTTCCTTCAATACTATTGATTTTATTTTACTTCGACATATTTTTCTTTATTTTCTTGGATTTGAAGGAATAAAAAAATTTTGTACGAAATGAGGGCATTTTGGTACAAAAGAAGAGACTAAGGATCTAGACCAACAAGAGGCAATGAGATCTGAAGAAAACCAAGGAGATTTAGGTGATGAGACTCAATGGCAACCAGAATTGGGGACAAAAGTTAAGCGATGAGTGAAGTATTTTACCTCCTGGACGAAAAGACTTGTTGACAAGGCTCTGGGTGGTTAGATTGTGCAACTAGACTGACCAACCAACTTAAAAAAGTAACCTAAACAATATCGTGAACAATAACTAGCAAAGAACTTAAAAGTAATTTTGATCAAGGAAAAGGGAAATAAATCACGAAATGAATCCACCAGAAGTTCAAGTCCGGAATACACTGGGAGACAGCCTGGACATGCTTGAATGTTTCGATCATAACTTTCTACTCACATATCTAATGGATACAATTCTTGATGGGTTGGAAAGCTAATAAAGATTTCTAAATTTGGACTCCTGGAGCATGTAAGAGGTTGCCAAAATTAGTCTTAAAAGTTAGACGATTTTTTTAAGCAGAAATCATAAAGTCATTAGGATTTTTTTAGACAGAAATCATGAAATCATTAGAATCGCGAGCTGCTTGAGAGCGTGTGGTGGTTGGCACGTGGAAATCACATTGGAGTCCGATTTGTGATTGTTTCTCTTCTTGAAAAATAGATCTTTCAAAAAACTTCTTATTCCTGAAAAGTCAATCTTATTATGACTTGAATTTGTGCTCGGGTATTTATATATATCTATAGATATATATATGGCTTATATATACATATATGTGACTTATATATGTCTTAAGTGACATAATTTAATTTAGAAGATAAATTTTAAAATTTAAATTTTATAAATTAAGTCTTATCATTTGAATAATATGAATGATATGCTCTACACATTAACATGAGAATATGATAATTCTTATATATATATATATATATATGTAAGTATGTATAATGCAATGAACATAATTGTTATATGCAGTTTAGTTAAGTCTCTTACGAGCTAACATGGCGGTCCCACCTAGCAAGGCTTACTGAAGCACGGTTGTTTCAAATGAAATTTTTGTCCATCAAATCATAAAGCACTTTTACATTATACACTAATTCTTATTCGGTTACTTCATATAAAAAATTACTAACTTCACACTCAAGAAGATGTTGAAGAATTAGTGCAATTAATGCTTGAAACTATCTTGTAAATTTTACGCAACTAGATATTGCGACGAAAAGACTGGATTTGTGCTTGATGTTCCATTCACCCAAAATTTAAAACCCGAAACCGAACCACTTCATAGAAGCAGTTAAACAATCGCATGAACCATTAAACAGAGGAGGCCCTGCTTCCGAAGGAACTTAGTTGTTGGCATTACCAAGATAAAGAGGAAAACCAATAGAAAGATAAAGAGAACAGTTTTCTTAACACAAACCGAAGGCACAAAGACAGGAAATCCTACGAATGATAAAAGACAAAATCCACTTGCAAGCAATGACAGAACAGACGAAAGACAAAACACTCGATTGTTTCCATAATCCAACAAAAAGGGCAACCCCAATCTAGTCACCCATCACCAACCACTGCGCTTATGCAATCTTAACCTCAATTTTCTTGGGCTTCTTGGGTTCTGGAGGCGGAAGCTTCTCCACAGTCACAGTCAGTACACCGTCCTGGCAAACCGCAGAGATAGCATCTGTGTTGGCATTCTCAGGCAGCACAAACTTCCTCATGAAGTTGCCCACCCTCCTCTCCATCCTCACATACTTGGCTCCCTCTTTCTCCTCCTCCCGTCTCCTCTCGCCGCTTATCACGAGCACATTGTCTTCCTCTACCTGGACCTTGATATCCCCGGACTTGAGCCCCGGCATGTCGATGATGAACACGTAGGAGCTTGGGTACTCCTTGACATCGGCGGGAGTGGTAGCCATGGCCTTGGCGTCGCGCATGTAGGTGCGTGTAGGAGCGTCGAAGGACGACTTGTCGGTGTCATCGGCCAGGTCCATCATCTGCTGCAAGGTGGAGAACAGTGGAGAATCCACACCCATGATTCTGAAATCCATTTCTCTCTTCGAAGTTGGCTGGTTTCGTCACTGACACACGAACTGCTAGACAAGTTTTTGGATAACTTCTGAAATGGAATTGATCGAATTTCTCTGAGAAAACAGGTCAGGTGCTTCGGTGATTTATAGGTGCATCCGCGGGGGAAGGTAGTGTTGGGGCGATGGAGAGAAGGGGAAAGTTCTAGAGGAAAATGGAAGACTGAGATTGGAAGTCTCCAGGAGGTTCCGTTGTATGAAGCCACGTTGTGATTCCAGAATGACGTGGAAAGTTTTATTTTTTGTTCGAATTCTTCTTTTCCACCATTTATGAGTATATTTTAAAGAAATAAAATGTTAAATGTATTTATACTGAAGTCCAAAACTGATTCTAGAAACTGACTCCCAAATTGACACTGCAGTAGTATGAACTAATACTGAAGTCCAAAACTAAGGTTGTTAGGAAACACACTTTTAAGATATTTTTATATTATTTTTTTATTATTTATAAATTATTTTATTATTATTTTTACTATTTAATTTAAATAAAATTAAAAATAAAATAAAATATTATTTTTTAATATTATTATTATTTTAAAATTTAAAAAAATTAAATTATTTATTATATTTTATATAAAAATTTTAAAAAATTATAATAATAAGATAAAATGAAATAAAATTGATCTTATTATCCAAAAAAAAATCTTAAAATAATATTAATTAAAACAAGTGTCAAGCCATTCCAACTCTTCTAAATAATAAACACTACCCAACGTATTTTACCCAAATAAATATTAGATAATTATTACATTTGACTTAAATGTCTTTTCCAATTTTTTTAGGCAGCAATCCATTTTTCAAATGTCGAGACTAGATATGGTAGCAGCGCCTAATTCTTTCTTTTGCTTTCTATTTTTTTCTAATTTCTTCTGTGTTGCGGAAATCAAAAGGAAAAGGAAAAGGAAAAGGAAAGAACCTATTTCGGGTCGGAACCAGTTCGGAACACCTTTTCCGAAAAATCTTGGGCTGGAAAAGTTACGAACAAACTGCTATTCAGGTTTGGAAAATCATTTCGGCCCTTTCAAAATCGGATCGAGTTGGAACTATTCCGATCCGTTCGGGCCTGGTGAACAGCGTTGCCCTTGGTGACTCTAGTTGTAGCAGATGTTGTTGCATGCAATAGGGGACAAAAAAATCAGAAGTGCTACGTATAACCGCAGTTTCCAACCGCGGTGTAATCGGCTGACAACATGTCAGATGATTTAAAAAAGAGAAAAAAACAGACAAAAGGTACGTGAAGAAGTGAAAGTAACCCAGCAAACAAAGGTTGATTGAGAAAGTGTTCTCCGTGAGTCTTTCATGACCAAATCAGTTACAGATTTTCTCTACAACAATTTATAAAACACTATACATGCATTCTTAACCTCCATCGCAGCAGCTCTCCTGCATATTCACTGTTTCTTCCTTGATACAACCAAACCAACAGCAAGTTTCGAAAACTTCAAATACAAGAAAGTGCATCACTGTGTTATCCCTAGGCTTGTTGAAGTCGAGCTACAGCCTGTTGTTCCTGCAATGCGGAACAGTGACCATGGCGTTGTTGTCGTCCATGAGTACAAGGGAGCTCCTGATCCACTCCTGCGAAAAATAGAAATGAGAGGAAAATCAGTAAACTAACTAAATCAATTTGTTAGATTAAAAAAGTTCTCTATTTCTCTAAAAAAATTTCTCAGCAACCAAACAATAGGTAGCCCCCAAAATTATAGATTAAAAAAAAAAAAAAAAAAAAAAAGAAGGATGAAGTAGCCGAGTTCCTTGGCGATTTTGAGGGTCTGGAGTGATTTCAGAACAAGGAAAATGAAATTTGAGAGAGAGGGAGAGAGATGGAGAAATTCACTTATCTGAATGGAGCAAAGACCATGACCCCCTTTTCTTTTTTTTCTCTTTCCTTTTTTTTTTTTTAAACTCCTTTAAAAAAATTTAGAATAATAACTATTTCCATTCTCATTATTATAATTTTTTTAAATTCTTAAATAAAATATAAAAAATAATTCAACAATTATAAAAATAATAATAATAATATTAATATTAAGTTATCCATATCAGCCCAACACATGATCGTCGTCGATGCTTGAGTCGAAATGTTGAAAGATGCCTGTATAATTGTCTGATTAAGAACTTGATTTTGTCATCTGTTGGATGATCACCAATTTCTTGGTAGAACGGCCTCTCCTCAATTTCAAGTTCCTAACGTGTAGCAAAGCTGCTTGGATGGATGCTCGATGTTGCGTTCACCCAAAATTTTAACCCAAAACCGAACCATTTCACAAAATGGTACAGAAGCTGTCAAACATTATAAACTTACGAACAGAGAGCAGCCGCTGTTTCTGAAGAAATTAGGTTGTTGGCACTACAAGAAAAAGATGACAATTCTTCTGAAAATTGAAACATCGAGAAGTTCAAAATGCTGTTTATAACATAACTATATAGCACATGCATCATTTGTAAGAACTGTTTTCTACCAACAAACCGTACGTAGGCATAATAACTTGAAATCCTACATATGACACACACAAAATCCACTTGCAAGCAAAGACAGAGCACACGAAAGACACAAAATACTAGATTATTTCTATAATCGACCAAATCCACAACACAGTTATAGCCAAATCTTGTCGCCCATCCCAACGATTACTGCGCTTATGCAATCTTAACCTCAATTGTCTTGGGCTTCTTGGGTTCTGGAGGCGGAAGCTTCTCCACAGTCACAGTCAGCACGCCATCCTGGCAAACCGCGGAGATAGCTTCTGTGTTGGCATTATCAGGAAGCACAAACTTCCTCATAAATTTCCCGATCCTCCTCTCCATCCTCACGTACTTGGCCCCCTCTTTCTCCTCATCTCGTTTCCTCTCGCCGCTGATCACCAGCACATTGTCATCCTCTACCTGGACCTTGATGTCGCCGGACTTGAGCCCCGGCATGTCGATGATGAAGACGTAGGAGTTTGGATACTCCTTGACATCGGCGGGAGTGGCAGCCATGGCCTTGGCGTCGCGCATGTAGGTGCGGGTAGGAGCGTTGAAGGATGATTTGTCGGTGTCATCGGTCAGGTCCATCATCTGTTGCAGAGTGGAGAACAGTGGAGAATCCACACCCATGATTCTGAGATCCATTTCCCTCTTATGAGTAGGTTAGTCTCGTTACGGACGCGAACTGCGAGAAAACTTTCTTGGAAACTTCTGAAATGGGATTGTTCGATTTGCTCTGAGAAAAAAGGGCGCCGTGCTTCTTGGGTTTTTATAGGTGCATTGGGAAGGCAGTCAGTGCTGGGGCGGGCAATGGATAGAAGAGGAAAGTTCTAGAGGGACATTGAAGAAATTGGGAGGCTCCAGGAGGTTCCATTGTTGGAATTCCCTGTGCGATTCCAGAATTCTCTAGAAGGTACCATAAGGCTCCGTTTGTTTGAATAAAATTCATATCTTCTCTTATCTTATTTTAATAATTATAATTTTTTAAAAATTTTTATATAAAAATATAATAAATAATTTAATTTTTTTTAATTTTAAAATAAAAATAATATTAAAAATTATATTCTAATAATATTTTATTTAACTATTATTCAAAATATCTCATTTTATTTTGTTACTGTATACCGAAAGCCAGCTCAAGAGTAAGACCGCTCCCTACAATGTTTTGGCTCTAATTTACCCATTTGTGCTTTTCTTCTCATATTTTAGCTGAGTTCTTTTTTTTTTCTCAGCATGGATGGCCACGTGTCTCCCTTTTGGAACTTGATCTGAGTAGAAATTTAAAAAAAAAAAAAACCCAATTAGAAGTGATTTTAATTCATTTTATCTCATTATTATAATATTTTTAACTTTTTACATAAAACATAATAAATAATTCAATTTTTTTAAATAATGAAATAATAATAATATTAAAAAATAATATTCTAATAATATTTTATTTAACTTCTTTAAAACTACCTCATCTCATCTCAACTCACTATTCAAACAGAACCCAAATCTTTCGAGAAATTAATAAGTTTTACTCGTTTGTTTTCGCAGATGAGATGAGTTAGGATAAAAGTTGAATATTGAATACAATAATGTACATATAAAATTTATAAAATTTTTATAATTTATTAAAATTATAATACATATAAAGAGTGAGTTGAGATAAGATGAGATGAGTTAAGCCGTTTGGATAATGATATGAGTTAAAATGAAAGTTAAATAAAATATTGTAGTAAGGGGATCCCCACCCCACCCTCCCCCCCAAAAAAAATAAAATCTAACGGGCCTATAAATGACAGCTAAGGGGATTAAGAACAAAGGCCCAGTCCAGAATGAATAAAGTCTCCAACTTAGCCCATGAGTAGGGCCCTCTGGACACAACCTGTAGGAGGGAGTGTGCTGCAAGGAATGAGACTCGTTGATCTGAAGGCTCAACGTGTAGTGTTCTGCTCTTGAGTGCTCGTCCGTATCGTGGGCGTGATGTGTTGTGAACTCTAGATCTTCTAACAGAAAGGATATCGGTGGACCACCAAGGATACTGTCTTAAAGAAGGAGATTGGAAAACTATGATGCACTAATAGCACCACTACTCGGGCCACACACCACATAAATGACGCCGTCGAAGAGCCATGCCGCATTAAGGACATTGACACAGGGAACAGTATGAAGGACGCAGACTTCATGTGGGCAGACACAATCTATCCCCCTAGACTTATGATATAAATAACATGTCTCAGGTACAAGAAAACTCTCTTTGATCTCTGGACTCTTTAACTTATTTACAAACTTCTAATAATATTTACTAACTTTGGCATCGGAGACTCTCCGACCTTAAGGCCACCCTCTCCTAATTACCTTCTCTTTTATCTTTTGCAAGCCTATTTTGAAGACTTGAGTTATCGGAGCCTAACCAAAAGGTGTGCGAAACACAACATTAATAGCGGCACCGTTGGTGGGATCCTTGTAAATCTTACGTGTCTTTCTCATGCCTACGACAACCCAGTCCGGACAACTCAGAAGAGACATGGGAGATGCCATGGAAGTAAGATTGAAAAACATGGAGAATTAGGTGACAAAGTTAACCGACGAGGTGCAAACACTTCATAAAGAAAACGAAAAACTCAAAAAACCTTAGCAGGAGTGGGACAGCTGAGCAGAGTCCAATGATAGTGAGCATGTGGGATCCAAGAAAACGCAAGCTGAACCAAATAGGGAAGAGGAGCATAAGAACATGCAGTATGAGCTCTGTAATCTTAAAGGAAAATATGAGATAGCAAGGAAGGTGGGTACATCGTCAACGGTGGACTAGCTACTCACAAGCACTAGTCTACCCTACACAAAGGAGGTAATGGCAGTGTCTTTACCACCAAAGTTCAAGGTCTCAGCTATTGAAATATATGACGGAGGAAGGGACCTTCTTGAGCACCTGGAAACTTTCAAGGCTCACATGACACTACATGGCTTCCCAGGCAAAATAGCGTGCAGAGCGTTTCTGCTAACCCTGAAGGGGTCGGCACGAGTATGGTTCGGGTCTCTAGCACCTAGATCAGTGGATAGGTTTGGTGAGCTAGCCAGATTATTTCTGACTCAGTTCATGTCAAGTCAAAGGAGGCGGTGTCCGGGGGCGTACCTCCTCACCATCAAATAGACGGAGGATGAAAACTTAAAGTCCTACTTAGCCTGGTTCAATAAGGATCGCATGACCACCAACGACGAAGATGAGAAGATAACTTTGGCGGCGCTTCTAGGAGGAGTTTGGCCGTGATCCCAATTCATGGCCGAACTGGCAAGGAGTACTCTCGTGATGTTGCGAGAGTTCATGGACCAGGCTGATAACTTAGTCAACGCAGAAGACACTCTTCGAGTTCTGAAGGAGCCAAGAAGAAAGGAGTTGGAGTGAACAGAGAAGAAGTCAAAGGCCTCGGCTAAAGCTAAGCCCCACGAGAAGCCGGAAAAGAGCTCCCAAGACAAGAGGCAAGAGGAAGTCCCGACAAGGGGACCGACACCTCGATTCAATCGGCCCACATTCACTATCCACGAGGCTGACACCTCCGCCGCCCGAAGAGAGGATGACTATGATATAACATGCCGCTACTGCACATACCACAGGTCCACCTTACATAATATCGAGGACTGCTTCTCCCAGTAAAAGAGGAAGGAATATGCGGAGCAGGAAAGACAAATCCACCCCCCGACCCAGAGACTGGAGCAAGGAAGAAGGGGAAGGTTGAGAGAAAGGATCAGGGACCGAGGCAACCAGCACAGGAGGGAAGATAGCCCTTGACAGTGATCACCAGCGCAGGAACAGCAACAAGATCATCCTCATTCCCTACCACAGGGGGACCTCCACTTGGAGAAATCCGAACCATAGTAAGAGGATTTGTGGGTGGGGGTGCTTCCTCCTCAAGTAGAAAAGCACACGCCAGTCGGGCCCAGTACCACGAGGTGTACTCGGCTGAATACCATCCCGTCAAGCATCAAAGGGGTGAGCCTACCCCTGTCATCTCCTTCACGGAGGCCGACAAGGAGGGGGTCCTATACCCCCACGACGACGTATTGGCGGTTACTATGTTCGTCACCAACTTCACTACTCACAAAATCCTCATTGACAACTGGGAGTTCTGCGAACATCCTATTCTGCAAGGCCTTCACTAGAATGGGAATAGATGTTACATGGCTGCAACCGGTCCCCATGCCATTGAAAGGCTTTTCCGGAAGTGTGGTTTAGCCTGTGGAAACCATCACGTTGTCGGTCCTCGCCGGCAGCAACCCCTACACGACCCCTATCATGGTCGACTTCCTAGTAGTAAGGACCCCGTCGTCATACAATGCCATTATTGGAAGGCCCACACTTAACAGCTTGCGGGTTGTCACATCGACCTATTACCTCAAGATGAAGTTTCCAACTCCCCAAGGAATGGGAGAAGTCCGAGGCGAATAGGTCTTGGCAAGAGAATGCTACTTCCAAGAGTTAAAGTAGAAAGATGGTGGGCATACCTTGGAAGGCATTGCTGGGAAAGAACAGGCCATGAACCACTTGATGAGCCTTGGTAGGCCTTTGTCTGTGACTCGCCCTACTTAGCTCGAGGGGGAGTAAGATGGTGCATAGCCCCGGAAGGAAGAATGAACGACAACCTCCCTAGCTGAAAACTCTGTTTCCCTTTATCTTGTAATATCTTTTTCTCAAACTTGTAATTTCTTGATATTTAATGAAAAACAAAATTTTTTAGGACAGTGCAAATGCCTACTTCGAACTTTTATATTATTAGCAAAGCGGCAACAAGAAAACTTGCGACTAACAAATCTACGAGGACAAAGCCATGAACAGATTAATGTTTACCTTTCCTGCGATGTCATCGGGTGAGAGTGGGTCCAAACCCAAACTGCCTGAACAACATACCTTACAAGGGGTCAAAGGGAAGGGCTAGGGTAATGGAGAGCGGGACTTGCCCCCTCGGAGGCCCGAATAGCTTACCCCGACCCCCATCGCAACGAAGCGTGGACCAACCACATCGTTGCCCAAATAACTTACCTCCCCTGCAGGATACCATTGGGAAAGGTAGGCCAAAGGGTTGCCTTATCCCTCCCTCGGCGGAGTGCAGCTCAGCCTTCGAACGGCCCGAAGATGAAAGCTTACCTTCCTTGCAAGAGTCAACAGGCGATTGTGGATCCAGTCACAAACTATCCAAACAACATACCTCCTACGGGATCAAAGGCAAGAACTAGGCCAAATACCGTTCTATCACTCCCAAGATGGAGAGCGGGTCATGCTCCTCTGGTAGCCCGAATAACTTACCCCAACCTCTGCCGCAATGCAGAGTGAGATTAACGCCAACCTGACCCAACACTTACATTCCCTGTGATATCAACTAGTTGGTACTGTTCTAGTCTCAAACTGCCTGAACAACGTACCTTCCATGGGACCAAAGGGGTGAACTAGGCCAAAATCCGTTCCACCCCTCCCGCAATGGAAAGTGGATCATGTCCCCCGGTGGCCTGAATAGCTTACCCCAACTCCTATCGCAACGAAGAGTGGACCAGTTATATCGCTGTTCGAACTTACCTCACTGTGGGATACCACAGGGAAAAGTAGGCTTAAAGATTGTCTTGTCCCTCTTGCCCCAGCTATCCGAAATTAAAAAAAAAAAAAAAAAACTTACCTTCCTCGTTAGCATCAACAGGTGGGAGCGGGTCCAATTGCAGACTGCCCGAGAAATTACCTCCCTGCGAGATAACAGAGACGAGTCAAGCCAAACGCTGTTAGGACCCTCTTGCGGAGGAGAGCGGGCCTAGCCTTTGAGCGGTTTGAACACTTACCCCAATCTCTACTGCGGACGAAGAGTAGGTATAGTGCCAGCCTGGCCCAAAATCGTACATTTCCCTGTGAAGTCAACGAGCAGAAGCGGGATCAGTCTCAAACTGCCCGAAAAAGTTACCTCCTCACAGGATAACTGGGGCGAGTTGAGCCAAAGGCCACTCTGATCCTCCCACGGCTGAGAGCGAGTTCCGCCTTTGGGCTACTCAAATACCTACCCCGACTCCTATCATGGTGAAAGAGCATACCAGACCTACAGCCATCTGAACAAGTTACCTCCTTGGAGGACTAAAAGGAGCAGGTTAACTTGAGGCATACTGACTTCTCCTTAATAGAGTGCAAGCATAGTCTTTCGACTACCCAACAAAAATAAACTCTCCAAAAAGGAAAAGGCATCACACAGGAAATTACACAGTGTCAACGAGTACAAACAAGCCCAGTTACAGAATGCTCGAATACTCACCACAACTCAAGGGCAAACCGGCCAATAGCCACCTAAAGAAATTACCTCCTCGGGGTTTAATAAAGCAGGTTGGCCTAAGACATCCTGACCTCTCTCTAGCAGAGAGTGGGCCAAGTCTATGAATAATCCAAATATTGGAGCAAAAGGCACGGATATCAACAACATGAACAATAACAGCATGGCAGAAAACAACAAACATGACACGATACAGGCTGAAAGACTCAGGTTTGCAACATTAACTACTGTCCCTAAAAGAATAATGATAACATCCTTATTTCGAGAGCAAGATGGATACAAAATGCTAAAGGCAATAAGACAGGTATAGTTCCAAACTACCCGGATAGCCTACCTCGCCGCGGATGAAGGAGGCAAGTCAAGCCCAAGGCCATCTTGTCTTCCCGTGGCAGGTCATGGGATCAGCCCTGCCGAAAGACTACATGATGAAGGAAGGATGAAAGTGGAAGAATAAAAGAACCAGGTGGGGTCAAACACAACTGGAAGACGAACAAAAAATTAAAGAAAACCAACAGTTTCCTAAGGCAAGGTCACTAAGGCCCTAGGAGAACGACTACATGACCAAGGTCGATGAAAGCGGTGCAAACTGGAAGGCCATCGACTAGCAGGGTTGTCAGATATAGGTTGGGCACTAGCGGGGTGGACCATAAAGCCCTATGTGGCGAATCTTTTCGGCCAAGCCCCTAGGTCAACTACACAAGGAAAAAGAATAAAATGGCAGAAAATGGAATGTGCCAAAAACAAAGCCAGATACGGTCAACAAAACAACTAGTGCAACGGTACGTGACTAAACCTAGTAGGTACAACAGAGAATTGGGAAGGCATCATCAAGAAGGATCAAAGGGAGGTCCCAGGAGGACGAATTTCCAATAAAGGCAAACGAGTGTAGCACAAACGAAGGAACGGTCAGCTAGCGGGGTGGGCAAGTTCCATGCTGAAATTCCCCCAGGACAGTCACACAAAAAATAAAGAGAGAGAAAGGAGAAAATGCACAAAAAGAAAGCGTAATGGGTAACTTGATACGACGAAAGAAAAATATATCTCCATTAATTAACTTCATATACAAGTCGCTAAGTGACAAAATGCAAGTACATACATTCGGCCAAAAAGGAAAGAAAAGGAAGAACAAAAGAAAGGAGCTGCAGCAACCCCGAGAAGCTAAGGCATGAAATTGTCAAGACTCAGTGTCAGGAGCACCAATCTCGGGAGCATCAGGAGTAGGATCACCCGGCCCTGGAGCGGTTAGCACAGGAACAACCGAACCTGGGAAAGCGTCAAGCATCTCTTTGTTCACCAGGTTGCAGCCAATCTAAAGGCCACTTTGTTGGTAGGAATGCCCGCAAGATTAAGGCCCTGCGGATATTTTGTGAAGGACTGCGAATGCAGCTTCAGACTCCTTATGAGGTGGTCCCGCATCAACCTACTGCCCTCAACAAGCCTGTGACCCCACACTTGGTCACAAACTTCCGGGAACAACTTCAGCTGCTTATCCTGGCAGAGGGCGACCTCCTCTACTTGGGATAAGTCGTCCTGAAGACTCTGGTTAAGCCGCTAAAATTGTTCCCTCACCTTCTTTTTGAGCTTCTTCCGACGGCACTCCAGCAGCTCCCTCTCTTTCCTTTCGTCGTGAGCATAGTGAAGGAAGGTGTTAGTCATCAAACGGAGACCTAGGTTCTTTTGCACAACGGCTTTTTGGCTGTCCACAATAAAAGCCGCCAGCTGAGACGTATCCTGACAACAAGAAGGGCCGACATACAACAATCAGTAAGGGAAGACTAAAAAAATAGAAGAAGGAAAAAAATAGAAAGAAATGGCCCGACCTCGTGGAAAAATCCAGACAAGCACTTGACGACCTGACTAATGGCCTCCACACGGCTCCCTTCCATTTCCAGCTATGATAAAAAAGAAATAACTTCTATTGAGCCCTTGGCCTCAGAAGATTGTGTGACCACATCAGGAAAAGCGGTCGAGCCTTCACATAAACCTCCCTGACCGGAGCCGATTACAACATTCAGAAGGGGATCACCCTCTGTTGGGCGCTCCTCTGCCTGGTAAGGCAATTTGTTGTACGGACCCCCATATATAGAAAGGAATCATCCCCTCTTCGATGCTCTGCCTCAGTGGGAGGGTCGTCGGCTGGACTCCTCGAACCCAAGTGGACTACACATCCAAAAGGGATTTGCCTCCAGCATGACCCTCCATCTCAACACGATTGCTGGAAGTAGCAACCGCCACCGCCTCGTTACCGACCTCGTCCTGAAAGGAATGGCTACCGACGACAGAGCGAGACGAAGAAGGTGGAGAAATCCATGAAGTAGAAAGTTGCTCCTCATCAGTTTGCCTAGGAACCTCAGCCGCAAAGATGTCCTGGATTAGGACATCCATCTTGACCTCGTCCATGGATACCTCAGCAGTGGCAGTCGGTAGTGACGTCGAGAGGGGATTGTCGGCTGGTCCTCTCACCAACACCTTCACTAGAGTCGCCAAGACAACGGGGCGGCGGACCTTTAGGGTAGCTGACTCCTGCTGTCGATGAATCAAAGATCTAAAAGGGGATCTATTGTCAACCTAGGCGCCTTCTGGGTGAGGCTTATTCCCCTTGCTCGGGGAGAAAGGTCCAAGGAGCACTTCCGAGCAGGAAACAACTGAGGTCGGGCCACAGTCACCCAATCGTCGGGAGGAATGTGGCCAAGCGGAGACAAAAAATCTCTTAAGCTCTCCTCGGAAAGGACTTCAGAGAAGACTCCATCAGGATTCTTCTGCACCCATTCTCGGATAGCTGCAATACACCGCTCCTCGTTAGAAGTAGCTGAAGGACGCAAAACCTTGTCCTCCAGGACTCGCCACTGGTTTGTCCAAAACGAAAACTTGCGGAGATTCACTTGGCCTACCGGGAACTCCCACCGCCAGCCAAACACAGAAGAACTTTGTAGACCAATCTTTCACCTTGAGATACCTCGACTCCAGGTTAACCAGGGCATATATCGCCTTGAAACAGTAGATGTTCCCCTTTTGCCATAGCACCTTATGAGTAAAGAGGAACTCATAGCTGGTAAGGTCCGCATCATCTAGGTCGAATTCCAGCAGAGTGTGCTGCCAGATAATGCTACAACAAATCAAAAGCCTTTAGGCATTCGGATACAGTTGTGAGGGGGCCAAACCAAGACCGTCAAGAAGGTCACGTATAGGGCGGTAGAAAGGCAGCCTCAGGCCATACGAAAACATAGAAGGGAATAGAGCCACTTGTGTGTTATGGCCCCTAGAATCAACAACACCATTATTGGGACCAGGAACCTCGAAAAACACTGGTACCTGGTAAGTGAGTATCAGAGAGGCTAGCATCGATGCCGAGGCATTTGAAAGCCAACAACTGCCCTCGAAAAAAGGCCCAACATCAGCGTCACCCCTACTGGAAACATTAGGTTGAGTGGATTTTCAGAGGCCATCACTGCCGACGTGCAAGATAGTGAAGGATGGAAAGAAGATTGAGCAGAGAAAAGAAAAGTTAGAAAAAAGGAGAATGGCAAAAAGGCTACAGCATAATGAAAAGAAATGAAGCCCCAACTCTAACTTTATATAGGAGAAAGGCGGCGGTTGGTCTCCCACACCCCATGGCAGAAAGGAGAAGTATGAGCCACTTCATAGATGCTTCGAATTCTAGAAGTGTAATTCATTAAGCGACGCGAATGCGAAGAGGTGATTGACACCCTCAACATTAATGAGTTTGGCAAGACATCATCAAAATAATCAAAAGGCGAGCCAATCAAGAGCGATGGAGAAGCGTTATCCGGATGACCAAACGACAAGAGTTCCCCTGAACATCGAAGCCATGCACACGTCAGCAAATCGATCCCAGCTTCAGTAGCAAGGCAGGCTTGAATGATGATAAATTTTCACCATACTCGTCCAATCAAAATTAGCAGGATAACTGTAAGGAGATTTTCCCCCCTTTAAACCTAGCGGGCCTGTAAATGAAAGCTAAGGGGATTAAGACCATAGGCTTAGCCCAGAATGAACAAAGGTCTAGCCCAGAATGAACAAAGGTCTCCAATCCGGCCCATGGGTAGGGCCCTCTGGACACAACCTGCACGAGGGGGTGGCTACAGGGGATGAGACTCGTCGATCTGAAGGCCTTTTAAGTAGTGTCCAGCTCTCGAGTGCTCGTTCACATCATGGTCGTAATGTGCGGGGAATCCTTGATCTTCTGACAGAAAAGATATCGACGAACCACCAAGGATACTATCTGGGAGAAGGAAATCGAAAAACCATGCCACATTAATGGCACCACTACCCGGGCCACACGTCAAATTAATGACGTCGTCGCAGAGTCACGTCGCATTAAAGAACTTTGACATAGGGGATGGTACGAAGAAGGCGGACTTCATGGGAGCAGACACGATCTATTCTCCCAGGCTTATGGTATAAATAAAAAGCCTCAGATACGAGAAAACTCTTTCTAATCCCTATACTCTTTCACTTATTTACAAACTTTTAAAAATATTTAGTAATTTTGGCATCGAAGACTCCCCGTTCCCCGTCCCCAAGGCTGCCTTCTTCTACTTACCTTCTCTCTTATCTTTTGCAAGCCTATTTTAAAAGATCTGAATTGTCAAAACTTAACTAAAAAATATGCGAAATTGAATCAGGAGTTGACTGGTCGGAGCATGTTTAGTCCTTCACCTAGGTGAGCTGCATTATTATTTTGGGCTTGGTAAGGCCCACTACATTTGACAACTTAGTTGGCCGGCCTGGCCTACATTATTTTTGGAGCAAAGATTCTGTACTGCTGCTGACGGCAAATGAAATCCAAAATACGAATGTTTAGTCTACAACTATGATTCATTTGAGTTTCTAGTATTCTTTCTTTCTTTTCTTAGCTATAATTAAAAGTATTCTCTCCTATTACTACCATCCATAGTTAATGCATGGGTGAAAATTTGGATGCGGTTCCGAGCTTCTAATGATTTCTAATCTATATCCGAGTTTATTATTAATGTTTCTTGTTGTAAGCGAGAAATGCTCATATCCACTTTATATTTACCCTTTAATTACGTTTTCTTCCATTCCAGTACTAGTAAGTAATAGTAAGTAATAAAACTTGGTAAGTGCGGGAGGAAGAATAAAAGGGCAGTTCCTGCAATGTATATCTGTTAAAATAAAGAATTAATATTTGCATCATCCTATACACTATATATTATAATTTTTTTTATTATTTTTTTATTTATTTATCTTATTAAATGTGTATTATATGAATGATAAATAAAAAAATATAAATATTTCAAGAAGAGTAAAATTAAAAAAAATTTTAAAAAAATAAAAAATAATTTGATGTGTGGTGTGTAGGATGATGCATAGAATAAAATAAAATAAAATAAGAATGTTAGATAGTTGTGTAGGGTCTGCAGACCCTGCATATGGGACTTTTTGTTTAAAGAATCTGCGTGTGTAATTTGCACACCCTTGGAGAGGAATGCCAAACGGGCTAAACTAAAAGCGCTTTGAGGACCAAACAGGAAGCGTTTCAGTCCCGGTTCCTTCATACACAGTTCTAAATCTAACGAAAACGTAAGACTCCGGGTATTCCTTCACGTCCACCGGTGTGGTTGACATCGCCTTGGCATCTCGGACGTAAGCCCGGGATGGGGCGCGGTGGGACGACTTGTCGGATTCCACGGGGAAGTCCAGGAGCTCATGGAGGGTATCCATCAGGGTAGGGTCCAAACCCATCACTCTTAGGTCCATTTCTTTTCTTGCTGCAATAAAACGATCGCTTGATTCCGAAATAATGTTGGCTCCTTGGATGGATGCTTCATTTTGCGTTCACCCAGAATTTTAACCCAAAACAGAACCATTTCATAAAATGGTAGAGAAGCTGTCAAAGATTATAAAATTATGAACAGAGAGCAGCCTCTGTTTCTGAAGAAATTAGGTTGTTGGCACCACAAGAAAAAGAGGATTCGAAAAGTGAAACATCGAGAAGACAAAAATGCTCATGTTTATATCAAAACTATATAGCACATGCATCATTTGTAATAACTGTTTTCTACCAACAACCCGTAGGCATGATAACTTGAAATCCTGTCATATTGACAGAGACAAAATCCACTTGCAAGCAAAGATAGAACACACGAAAGATACAAAATACCCGATTATTCCCATAATCCGACCAAATCCACAACACAGTCATAGCCTAATCTTGTCGCCCATCCCACCGATTACTGCGCTTATGCGATCTTAACCTCAATTGTCTTGGGCTTCTTGGGTTCTGGAGGCGGGAGCTTCTCCACAGTCACAGTCAGCACGCCGTCCTGGCAAACCGCGGAGACAGCATCTGTGTTGGCATTCTCAGGCAGCACAAACTTCCTCATAAATTTCCCGATCCTCCTCTCCATCCTCACGTACTTGGCCTCCTCTTTCTCCTCATCTCGTTTCCTCTCTCCGCTAATCACAAGCACATTGTTGTCCTCTACCTGGACCTTGATGTCCCCGGACTTGAGCCCGGGCATGTCGATGATGAAGACGTAGGAGTTTGGATACTCCTTGACATCGGCGGGAGTGGCGGCCATGGCCTTGGCGTCGCGCATGTAGGTGTGGGTAGGAGCGTTGAAGGATGACTTTTCGGTGTTATCAGTCAGGTCCATCAGCTGTTGCAGAGTGGAGAACAGTGGAGAATCCACACCCATGATTCTGAGATCCATTTCCGTCTTAGCGTAGGTTAATCTCGTTACTGACGCGTAATGCTAGAAAACTTTCTTGGAAACTTCTGAAATGGGATTGTTCGATTTTCTCTGAGAAAAAAGGGAGAGGTGCATCTGGGGATTTATAGGTTCATTGGGAAGGCGGTCAGTGCTGGGGCAATGGATAGAAGAGGAAAGTTCTAGAGGGACATTGAAGAAATTGGGAGGCTCCAGGAGGTTCCATTGTTCGAATTCCCTGTGCGATTCCAGAATTATCTGGAAGGAATTACAAATGCTTCCAACAATGTTTTGGCTCTAATTTACCCATTTGCCCTTTTCTTCTCGTATTTTATACGGATTCTTTCTTTTGCTGCAGGGGTGTAATTACTCTAATCCGGTCTGGTTTTAACAAAATTTACGATTGCACCGTTTTTGTAAAAATCGATTACGTATTATTAAAAATCGGTTGGATCCGATTTTTTAATTTTAATAATATTAATATTAAGGTATAAAATATAATTAATATATTAATATATATTAGTATACTAATTAATTAAAGTGAAATGTAATTAATATATTAATGTATTATATAATGTATTATATATTTATTAAAGAAAATATATTAAGAATTTATTAGGTCATAAAATATTATTAATATATATATATTATATTTAAAGCATATAATCAAATAAATTTTTATGTTTAAAATAAAAATTTTTTATATAAATTATAATAACATTATCTTATATATAATATTATAAAATTCGTTTGAAATGATTTTTCAATTAATTTCTATACCTCTACTTTTATAGCATGTATGGCCACGTATCTCCCTTTTGACCTTGATTTGAGTAAGAGCTTAAAAAATAAAAAAAACTCAAATCTTTCGAAAAATTATAAAGTTTTAGAAGATGTACTTAATTAAAATTTATAAATTCTTTATAATTTATTAAAATTATAATAGTATAATTGAAATGAGATTAGTTAAAATGAAAGTTTCAAGTTAAATAAAATATTATTTATTAATATTTTTATTATTTTAAAATTAAAAAAAAATTAAATTATTTATTATATTTTATTTAAAAATTTAAAAAAATTATAATAATAAAATAAGATAAAACATTTTTTAAACGAGATTACTACTGCGAAATTTATTTTCTCCCTTAAAAAGGGAATCGTTCAAGTTTGCCACCCACTCGGAGCTAACTTCTTTGATATTCGATTAGTAGCTCACAATTTATACCAGCAAGTCAACTCGGCAGGCGATTTTATATTGTTGACTCAGACAGGATCAGGAGTTGAGTAGTTGGAGCATGTTTTGATCCTTCACCTAGGTGAGCTGCACTATTATTTTGGGCTTGGTACGGCCCACTACATTTGACAACTTAGTTGGCCGGCCTAGCCTACATTTTCTTTGGAGCAAAGATTCTGTACTGCTGCTAACTGGAAATGAATTCCAAAATACTACTGTTTAGTCTACAACTATGATTCATTTCAGTTTCTAGTATGAACAAAGCTACTCAGCTGCTGGGTCCTTTAAGCTACATAGTACATCTGATGTGTCTGAATCCGGTTTAAGTCCAAGTCACGGTTGAATACGAAAAACTCAATCTCTACCCCGTCTCTCCTTTTGACTCTCTCTTCCCTCCCCTAGAAAATTTTTTGTTATGCCAGAACTCGTAATCACGTCAAAATTTTCCCTTATCTCATAATCACGCTAGAAGTCGTCTCTTCCCTCAGATCAACTAGTGTATGACGTCACTTCCTTCCCCTCTGAACTTGTCTCTTTTCTCGTTATCTTCCTCAAAACTTATCCCACGGAAGTCATTTCTTCCTTCCCACTGAGCTATATTCTCTCTCTTGCATTCATATTCCAGATCTGTGAAGTGAAGTTAAAGTCGAAGAGAAACCACACTTGATTCTAGATCTGCAATTTTTTTGTGATTTTTTTTTTAAACTTTTACATGAATGTTTGAATATGTTTTTTGTGCCATCAGCTCGGAAGGGCCATGTCTAGCTCGATAAGTGAGGGAATTAACAAGAATGGAAAGAGAGAGAGATTTTGGAGGTGGGTTTATGAGGAGGGCAATGGTGGTGAGGTGGATTATTGTGGGGAGGTGGTTTGAGAGGCAGAGGCGTGGAAGGAGGAGGTTGATCTTCATGAGCTCCTCTTGGGTTAAAGTTGTGATGGAAGAAGCAGCTTTACTAGAAGAGGTAGCAGTAATAGTAGAAAGTGGTGCAACGAGAGGTTTGAAGACATGAGAGATGATGGATTTTGAGGGAAAGGAGAGAAATTGAAGCTGTTTCAGTGGGAGAGATTTCATTTTGATTTCGGCTACTTCTTTTCCTGTGCAGGTACGTGTGCTATGTAGGCAGAGAAGAATACCAAAATGCACGTTTTAATTATCAGAAATAGATAATAATAACAATATTATTATTACACGTAAGGTGTGCTATGTAGGCGGATGTATAGAATGACTATTCTAGTAATCTTTCTTTTCTAACTATAATTAAAAGTATTCTCTCATTTTACTACCATCCACAGTTAATGTACGGGTGAAAATTTGGATGCGGATCCAAACATCTAATGATTTCTAAATCCATATCTGAGTATATAATATAGTTCGAATATCCACCTGACTTAACCCTTAACTGATTATAATCTAAAAAAATACTCGATTATAAAAATCCAGGTATCTGATTACCTGACTTATATGGATACGTTGATTTATAGAAAATTTCTAAATCCATATCCGAAGTTAACCTTAATTGGTTAAATTAAAGTTATAATCTAAGAAGACATCCTATTATAAAAATTCAGGTATCCGATTACCTGACATATAAACATAAAAATGAATATTCAAATTTATCAAAAAATCATTTTGAAGAAAAATGACTATAAATACAAATTATCATGTCGTTTTATCTTATATAATAAGTTAACCTTAATTGGATAGTAGTGGATACGAAATTTGAATACCCAACCGATAATAAAGAATACAAAACCCTAGTACCCGTCCTAAATGACTAAAAAACTGATCCGAATGCATGACAATGATCATTATTGTTATTATTATTGATTACTTAATAATCACAAGTGGGAGGTGTTTGGAAGATTGTGAACGTTCAATGGGGGAGTTTAGGGACTTTTTCTCCTATAAAAAAAACTTAATAATCACAAGTACAGGTCCTCATAATTCTAATTAAAATAGATGCTACTAGGGGTGTTTATCCGGGTTCCAACCCGGGTACACTCGGATCGGAACCTGGATTTCAAACCTGGGCTGAACCAGGACCAGGTTAGCTCGGGACAGACTCGAGCTATAACCCAGATGAATCCAAATTGTAAACCCAGAACCCAAGTTTACAATCCGGAACCTTTTTTTTTTTTAATGTTCACGAGTTTGATAGTTATGATGTTATTACTTTACATTTTCAACTTTAAGTTATGGTGTTTCGTGTAGATTTTGGGATATTTTCCTTCTCGGTTCAATAAAAGGAAACTGGAAAATGAAGTTGAGCATCCGATCTAGAAAATGAAATGAAATGATGGAAAATGAAATTCAGCATCAGATCTGGAACCCACCTCACCAACAATAACTTAAGTGGTTTATATATGGTTTTTTAAAACAAAAATGTGGCCCAAGTTTTTTCTTTTTGTGTTTTTTGTTTTTGGAACAGGGCCTTCATCTAAATGGTCTGGACCCAACCACTTAACCAATCCATATCAAATCATATGTGCATGATGCATATATATTTAATAAGTCGAGGTAAACACCTAGATGCTACAAAATGCAAATTGTAGTGGGATTTGTGTTGGCCATCTTGATATTAAAAAAAAAAAAGTTCCGGATTTACAACTCGGTACCCGGACCGGGTCAACCCGGGTTTTGCAACCCGGGTTTCGGCCCGGATTTGTTCCGGGCCAAAACCTGGAACCGGAATTCGGTTTCCCGAGTTTCAGACTGGGTCGGAGAAAAAACCCGGTCCGAATGAACACCCATAAGTGCTAAGGGTTATATTTCATTAAAGAATAACAAAGCATTATAATAATGCTTTTTTTTTTTAGTAAGTATAATAATGCTTATTATTGCTATTATAAAGATCCATAAAAGCTGAAGGGAGACAGACGGATACGTCCCTCTTTTTTTTTTCTTTTTTTTTTTTAAAGAAAACACATGTATTACAAAACAAAACATTACAAGTGTTTTTCAGTCCAGATGACTAGTGAAATACAATCTGGAAAAGATTGCCACCATACACAAATATTATCTATATTCAAAGCAAACTTTGCTAGTTTATGGGCAGCCTCATTGCCTTCACGAATGTGGCGCCCCCAACTTCCATGTACGGACAAGCACGGAAATCGAGACACCCGGGATGATGACAACACGATCACGCACCCCAACGACACGTGCCGAGTGTGTGAAATGCAACGTGTACAAAATAAAATGCAGCGCAAAGATTAGGTCAGATAACTAAGTACCAGAATTTAATACAATACAAAAGTAATACAGAAATCCACAAGTCAACATAATACAATTTTCTTGTTCATAAAACAACCTCAAATAAAAATACAAATACAACATAGAATATAGCCAAATGTCCCTACTCCTCAGGTGAAGCCGCATCTTCGGGCTCAACCTCTTCAAAACCTGCGTCAAAATCTGCAGTACCAATAAATGGTACCACAGGTAAGTAAAACCCAAAAATACTCCAAGATAACAAATATAAGAATA
>QEOT01009694.1:5868-38551 GCA_003123785.1 Pterocarya stenoptera | reverse complement strand
CTCCTTGACATCGGCGGGAGTGGCAGCCATGGCCTTGGCGTCGCGCATGTAGGTGTGGGTAGGAGCGTTGACGGAAGACTTGTCCGTGTCATCGGTCAGGTCCATCATCTGTTGCAGAGTGGAGAACAGTGGAGAATCCACACCCACGATTCTGAGATCCATTTCCCGCTTATGAGTAGGTTAGTCTCGTTACGGACGCGAGATGCTAGAAAACTTTCTTGGAAACTTCTGAAATGGGATTGTTCGCTTTTCTCTGAAAAAAAACGGCGAGGTGCTTTTGGGATTTATAGGTGCATTGGGAAGGCAGTCAGTGCTGGGGCAATGGATAGAAGAGGAAAGTTCTAGAGGGACATTGAAGAAATTGGGAGGCTCCAGGAGGTTCCATCGTTAGAATTCCCTGTGCGATTTCAGAATTATCTGGAAGGTAGTATAAGATTATGTTTAGAAAATAAGTTTTTCTTAAAATTTTTATCTTCATCTTATCTTATCTTTATACTTTTTTAAATCTCCATATAAAATATAATAAATAATTCAACTTTTTCAAATTCCAATATAACTTTTTCAAATTCTAATTTAATTTTTTCAAATCTCAAAATTAAAAAATAATATTTGAAATTTTAAAACAAAACACAAAATTTTCATCTCATTCTCCAAACATAATCTAAGTGAAAAACGGAAAACCGCTTCCAACAATGTTTTGGCTCTAATTTACCCATTTGCCCTTTTCTTCTCATATTTTATCCGGATTCTTTCTTTTGCATAAAGGAGAAATCGGTTCGGTCTAATCCAATTTTAGATAAAATTTAAAATTGAATCGGTATGTACTGATTTTATATTTTTGAAAATTGATTACGCATCAATTATTCTCTTAAACTAGTATCTCCAATTTTACCGATTTTGATCTAGTTTGATTCAGTTTTCTGATTTTAACAGTATTAGTATTGAGACATAAAATATAATTAATATACTAATTTACATTAGTATACTAATGTATACTAATTAATTAAAACGAATGTAATTAGAGTTAATCTGTAGACCGGTCAGGTTGCTTTTAAGTAAATAACAGCTTATGAGCAAAGTTGTGCCACGAAAGTGTTCTATTAAAAGTATTGTTTGGAAGCCCGCATCAAATTTCTTCCGTTTTGTTTTTCGTCCCCACTTTCCCGAGTTCCTTCCTATTTCGCAAGCCCTCCTCTCTCTGATTTCCTCCCCCCGAGCTTCCCATTTAGTAAACCCTCACCATTTCGCACCGCCTCTCGTAGTCGAGTCGCACAACCGTTCCTTCTTCACGGTCTTTAAGATTCTTGGAGTAAGATTTTGTTTTCACAGCAGAAACCTTCTCCACATAAGAGGTTTCAATTGCTTTACTCAGAACATCATTGTGGCTTGCATATTCGGATTTCACCTTATTTGAGTTGTCAAAGCATTTCGTAATACTGGGTGATTCTTCATGCTGCACTTTATCAAGGGCTGCTTCGTAGAAAGGATTTTGATTAACCACATAACCGTTTGGAAGCCGGGCTGTCTTCATGCCATCATGATTATGAGCACTTGCATAGGAAATGAAAGAAGCCACTTTATTTCTAGTTTGTTTTGGAGATGGAGGATGAGAGGAGCGAGGAGTCCCAGATCTTGGAGGCTTGTTGCCTATTGCCAAATTTTGAGTTTTTGATAAAGAATGAACTCCATCGATAGGCGACTCCATTCAGCAAGTTCGCATAGGTTCTGTCACACCAAAATCCACAGTGACTTTGTGAGATTAGAACTGCAAAACTGATAACCGATACCCCATCCGGGGAAGGCCATCAATTACAAAATCTTCAACTTAAATGAATTTCTAAATCTTAAAATATATGCAATGAACAACCGTTAGTTGGTGAATGCTATGGTGGGCAACGGACCAGTGGCGGTGAAACTGCGCTTGCTTAGTGGAAGAAATCGTGTGCGATGAACCAATGGCGAGGAACTCGTGTGTGACAGAGAAATAGATTGCGGTTGCGTAGTGGGCGACGGAGAACCTGCCAAACGTGGTGGACTGGTGGCAGTTGCCTCTGGAAGTGGAGGCAAGTTTGGCGATCTTTCGTGCACACGGACCAGAAGTGCATTGGTTGGAAGTAGAAATGCTGAGCTGAAGAAACACAACTTATCCCATGCGCACGACTCTACCATTAGTTTCCTATATTTGCTGAGTAGTCAACACATACGTGGAGGGCTGTTATTCATCTATTATTGGACCGACCGCTTAGCATTGGTTCATGTAATTAATCTATTAATGTAATATATATTTATCAAAAAGAATATATTTAGAATTTATTAATCTATAAAATGTTATTAATATATATATATGTGTTTTACGTTTAAAACATATGATCAAATAATTTTTTTTGTTTAAGATTAAAATCTTATGTTATAAATTATAATAATATTATTTTATACATAATGTTATGAAACCGGTCCGAGCTAGTTTTTCATATTTACGTCAATATTTTGATACTGATACGATCATTATTGGCGATGGTAGTTCACATGCTATTACACATATGAGTGATACTTACATAAATAATGGTTCCACTAAAATTAAATTACGAGACGTCCTTTTAGTACCAGTACTAGCAAAAAAGCAATTATCTATTGGACAACTTACCAATGATTATCCCTATAACTATGAATTTTATTATGGTCATTTTGTTGTAAAGGAACTAGAGACCAACTGTATCCTAATGGGCAAATGACAGAGGTGTAATCTTTACTCTTTATTTTCCCTTTAAGAAACACACTTTTTAACTCGCTTCCAGACTGTTTCTGAGAATGTGTGGCATCAATCTTTTGGACACCCTCAAGCCTTTGCTATCCAAGTTCTTAAATCCAAATGACTTATTCAAACTTCTGGCACCAGCAAAACACTTTATTTGTGAAAGTTTTCAATTAGGCAAACTAAGCAAATTACCTTGTTTGCCCTCTACTAGTTTAACTCATGCTACTCTTGATGAAGTCTATTGTGATTTATGGGGACCTGGCCTTATTGTTTCTGTTGGTAAATTTTTTTTACTATGCTTGCATTATTAATGTTTTTTCTAAATTTATGTGGTTTATACTGCTTTGAAAAAAATCTGATTTCTTTTTTAGCCTTTTTACTTTTTGAAAAATATGTCGAACGCCAATTCAATAAAAATAAATAAATTTTTTTCAAAACGATAGGGGTGGAGAATTTGCTAATACATAGTTTACATCACATTTACAACAGCAAGGTACTATTCATTAGTTTTCTTGCCCCCATACCCCTGAACAAAATGGCATAGTGGAACGTCATCATCGTATTATTCGAGAACTTGGTATGATAATGCTTTTTTATAGTAGTGTTCCAAAACATTTTTGGGTTGAACCTTCACCAAAAACATTTTTGGGTTGCTTTTTCATATTATTGTTTTTGATGAACTTAATTTTCCTTATAAACATCCTAAGAACCTTCACCATCCACCACCTTCTGATAAGAACCTTCACCATCTACCACTTTTTGACCCAACTTTATCTATATTTGACATCTGGATTACGCCTCTCTCAACCTCACCCCCTCCCACTACTCCATCCTCTCTCCCAAACCTATATATTCCCTTACCATCAACCATTCTTTCTTCTGCTCCTGAGCCGCAACTCCACATCCCAACAACAGTCACATCTGACATCTCTCATTCTCCTCCACCTCCATGTATTTCATCTACACCAACCTCACCTCCCTCCTCAAAACATAATGATTACTCGATCACGTGCCGATATTTAAAAACCCAATCCCAAATATGCAAATCTTCATGATCTCAACACCATACCCAAGGAACCTAAAACCATACGCTCTGCCCTCAATCATCCTGGGTGGACCCAAGCTATGCTTGACGAATTGAAAGCCTTATATACTAACAATACCTAGACCCTTGTGAAATGTGATTCCTCTATGGATGTTATTGGTTACAAATGAATTTTTAAAACAAAAATAAATGCAGAAGGCACACTTGATCGACTAAAAGTTCGTTTAGTAGCAAAAAACTTTCATCAAATAGCTGGTATTAACTACCATGAAAACTTTTCCTCGATTATCGAACCAAATACTATTCGGATTGTTATTAGCATTGCTCTAGTCAACCACTGGAACATTCGTCAACTGGATATCAAAAATGCATTTCTCCAGGGTGATATCCATGAAACAACCTCCAGGTTTTATCCACTCAACTCATTTATCTTATGTTTGTAAATTAAATAAAGGTTTGTATGCCTTAAGCAAGTCCCACCAGCATGGTGTGATAAATTTAGTGGCTTCTTACTTATGGTTTTAATTGCAGCAATGCCGATTCTTCTTTATTTATTTATCATTCCTCTCGTGGATCACTTATATTATTCTTGTATGTTAATGATATTTTACTTACTGGCTCCTCCACTGATTTCCTTTATGAGTTTATCTCAACTCTTAGCAGTTAATTTTCCATGAAAGACTTAGGTCCTATTCATTATTTTTAAGAATTCAAATTACTCACACTCCTGATGGCCTTACCCTAACCCAAGCTAAATATGCCCGTGATATTTTAGATCGTGCCCAAATGAGTGATTGTAAGCTCATGAACACTCCCATGATGCCATGATGGCTAAGACCAACAGTCTCAAATCCACAACTCCTTTTTTTGACCCAGTACATTATTGCAGTATTGTCGATACTCTTCAATATCTTACCCTTATTTGCCTTATCTCAATTTATACACTCTCCTACTATAACTCATTTTAAAATGGTTAAACATATTCTGAGATATGTGAAAGGTATGGTTAATTTTGGTCGTAATCTCAGTTCCAACTTTACACTTGATCTTTATGCCTTTTCTGATGCAGAGTGGGCTAGTTGTCCTCTCACCCGATGCTCCACGACAGGTTACTGTGTCTTTTATGGTAGTAACTGCATTTCCTGGTCTGCAAAAAAAACATATTGTCTCTCACTCAAATACTGAAGTTGAATATAGAACTATGGCACAAACTACTGCTAAACTTACATGGCTCTCATTTCTCCTTCGTGACCTTGGCATTAAGCTACATGCACCACTTTTATTATTTTGTGATAACCTTAGTGCACTTTACATGATTGTTAACCTAGTGTTTCATACTTGAAACAAACATATTGAGATCGACTATCACCATATTCATGAATGTGTCGCTCTTGGTCTTCTTCGAACCCGTCATGTATCCGCCTCCTTTTAGCTTGCTGATCATCTCTTTACCAAAGCCTCTTGGATGCCCCTCTCTTTTTTCCTTTGCACCAAACTTGACCTAATACCTTATCACAGTTTACGAGAACATATTGACAGCAAACAATATTTTGACAGAAAACATGCAACCAATACAGACAAATGAAGGCCCAATCATGCAGACTTACCATCATTCACATTACTACAAGCATCGGCATGCAACGGCTAATTCTCCACTTTAGCATTTGTATTAGATGTAATAATCACTATATAATTAAATTGAAGACTCTCAATATACTCAAAGTGGGAGAAGCATTTCTCTAAACACTTTGTATACTCAACTTCTTTATAGTATGAGAGCTATTGTAACTAAAGAGAGTCTTCCTCCGTGGCTACAATTGCTCTCTGTGGAAAATTTTGTAACCCTCCGCCTAAACAACAACAATTACCTCATGTGGCGTGAACAATTCCTAGCCTTGACCGAGAGCCAAGACCTCGTTGATTATCGATCATATCGTGGCTGACATCGCCTTGGCATCTCGGACGTAAGCCCGGGATAGGGCGTGGTGGGACGACTTGTCCGATTCCTCGGGGAAGTCCAGGAGCTCATGGAGGGTATCCATGAGGGTAGGGTCCAAACCCATCACTCTTAGGTCCATTTCTTTTCTTGCAGCAAGAAAACAATCGCTTGATTCCGAAATAATGTTGACTCCTTGGATGGAAGCTTGATTCTGCGTTCATCCAGAATTTTAACCCAAAACCGAACCATTTCATAAAATGGTACAGAAGCTGTAAAAAATTATAAACTTATGAACAGAGAGCAGCCGCTGTTTCTGAAGAAATTAGGTTGTTGGCACTACAAGAAAAAGAGGACAATTATTCAAAAATTGAAACATCGAGAAGATCAAAATGCTCATGTTTATATCATAACTATATAGCACATGCATCATTTGTAAGAACTCTTTTCTACCAACAAACCGTAGGCATGACAACTTGAAATCATGTCATATTGACAGGGACAAAATCCACTTGCAAGCAAATATAGAACACACGAAAGACAAAATACTCGATTATTCCCATAATCCGACCAAATCCACAACACAGTCATCGCCTAATCTTGTCGCCCATCCCACTGATTACTGCGCTTATGCAATCTTAACCTCAATTGTCTTGGGCTTCTTGGGTTCTGGAGGCGGAATCTTCTCCACAGTCACAGTCAGCACGCCGTCCTGGCAAACCGCGGAGACAGCTTCTGTGTTGGCATTCTCAGGGAGCACAAACTTCCTCATAAATTTCCCGATCCTCCTCTCCATCCTCACGTACTTGGCCCCCTCTTTCTCCTCATCTCGTTTCCTCTCGCCGCTAATCACAAGCACATTGTCGTCCTCTACCTGGACCTTGATGTCCCCGGACTTGAGGCCTGGCATGTCGATGATGAAGACGTAGGAGTTTGGATACTCCTTGACATCGGCGGGAGTGGCAGCCATGGCCTTGGCGTCGCGCATGTAGGTGCGGGTAGGAGCGTTGACGGAAGACTTGTCGGTGTCATCGGTCAGGTCCATCATCTGTTGCAGAGTGGAGAACAGTGGAGAATCCACACCCATGATTCTGAGATCCATTTCCCTCTTATGAGTAGGTTAGTCTCGTTACGGACGCGAGATGCTAGAAAACTTTTTTGGAAACTTCTGAAATGGGATTGTTCGATTTTCTCTGAAAAAAAACGGCGAGGTGCTTTTGGGGATTTATAGGTGCATTGGGAAGGCAGTCAGTGCTGGGGCAATGGATAGAAGAGGAAAGTTCTAGAGGGACATTGAAGAAATTGGGAGGCTCCAGGAGGTTCCATTGTTCGAATTCCCTGTGCGATTCCAGAACTATCTGGAAGGTACTTTAAGTGAAAAACCGCTTCCAACAATGTTTTGGCTCTAATTTATCCATTTGCCCATTTTCTTCTCTTCTTTTATCCGGATTCCTTTTTTTATTAGCACATGTGAACAATCGGTCTGGTCTGATTTTAGATAGAATTTAAGATTGTATCTGTATGTATCGATTTTGTATTTTTGACAATTGATTACGCACCAATTATTCTTCTAGATTGATATTTTCAATTTTATCAGTTCCGATCCAATTTTTCGATTTTAACAGTATTAGTATTTGGGTATAGAATATAATTAATATACTAATGTATGCTAATGTATTATATATTTATCAAAAGGAATATGTTGAGAATTTATTAGGCTATAAAATCTTATTAATATATATATTTTATATTTAAAACATATAATCAAATAAATTTTCATATTTAACACTAAAATTTTATGTTATAAATCATAATAACATTATCTTATACATAATATTATAAAACTGGTCCGAGGCAATTTTTTGATTAATTTTTATATCCTTATTTTTAGAGCATGTATGGCCCCGTATGTTCCTTTTGGACCTTGATCTGAGTAAGAGTTTAAAAAAATAAAAATAAAAACTTGAATCTTTCGAAAAATTAGTAAATTTTAAAAGATGTACTTAATTAAAATTTATAAATTTTTTATAATTTATTAAAATTATAAATAAAATTATAATACATATAACATCATTCTAAAGTACTGTTTGAATAGTGAGTTAGTTCATTTGAATAAAATATTATTATAATATTATTTATAAATATTATTTTTATTTTAAAATTTAAAAAATTAAATTATTTATTATATTTTATTTAAAAATTTTCATATAATAAGATGAGATAAAATAAAATATTTCTTAAACGAGATTACTCTTGCAATTGAATTTATTTTCTCCCTTTGAAGGGAATCGTTCAAGTTTGCCAGCTAATCAGGGCTAACTTCTTTGATACTCGATTAGTAGCTCACAATTTAGAGAAATTCTAGGGACAACCGAGATGCGTCCACGCCGCGGCACGTGCTGATTGCCATGTCAGTCCAATAATATTAAAAAAACAAAAGAAAAAAAATGTGAAAATGAGGGAAAACCAAAACTGAAATCTACGGCTGGGTTGGATGCATTAGAACGAAACCAGAATTTTCTTCTTTGCCCAGACTTTTCTTCTCTCTCTCAATCTCCAGAATTGCATAACTTGCTGCTAGTTCAACAAAACTCTCTCTCAATTTCTCTCTTCTTTGGTTTATTGGCAATTGAACAATGCGTTTTTTTTTTTCCAGAATCTGCAAGATCACGAATAGAGGAAACCTGAGTTGATCAGTCTTATGGGGAACTGAAATACTTTGTGTTTAAAGTTTAATACGTATATTTATGTCGTTTTTATTGCTTTCAATATCTTGTGAAAGTTTTTAGTTCGAACGAGGAATTGGACTTTTGAGAGTAGTTTGGTTCGGTATGGGTTCGGACTCCATAATGTTGGAAGCTCAAGAAGTAAAATTAGAAGACGATGCTGAAATAGCCAAAAATCGAAAAAGAAAGTTCAATAAAACCATGGATAATGTGCACGCCATACCAGAAAAACTCCTCAAAAGGACTATATTATCTTTGACCAAGCCATCTTCTATTCTAGGACTTGGCCCAAAGGCTGGCTCGAAGATTGTGAGATGGGAAAATCGCATCAGGTTATGCTATCTGTTGCGCAAGCTCGGCAAGAATTTGTGGGTGGATCTACAGCTTTCTCAAAGACAAAGGATCATCGTGACAGAAGGGAGAAGAAGAAGATGAAAATAGAAAGACAAAATGTGGGGCGAAATGGGGAGAATATAGGCCCTTCTGTCTTCGAGTTGCGGTGTTACGAAACGATGCCGTTTTTATTTTTATCATGTGGGATGCGATGCCGCAACGGAGACGCAAGGGCGGTCGTATGTAGAATTTTTGCAGAATTTATACCAGCAAGTCAACTTGGCAGGTGATTTTATATTACTGACTCAGATAATTTGATATACTAGTATGTGAGAACTATATATGAATAGATATAAGCTATCATATTAAGTGTATGTATAATATATGTAGGCATATAATATATTGTTATTTTGGATAAATATCAACTAGTTATATATTAATTATTTATAAATTTTTTAAAATTTTATAATTCAATATAGATTCTACTTGTTAGTTGAATAAATTCAATATTAAATCTTTTATTTTTTATTTGTTTAATTTATTAATTATTAAATCTTATTCAAAAAATTAAAAAATAAACAATTCGAACTTGAGCCCGGCTTGGCTCGACTGGACTCGAATTCGAGTTGAGAGTTTAGCTTATCGAGTTGAGTCGAACAAAGAATAAAAAAAATTTCGACCTCGAGTATTTTGAGTTGAGCCAAGCTCGGTAAGCTAAAAACTGGTTCGGCTCGATTACAATCCTAAAAATTACTATAAATAGAAATTACCGTGTCTTTTTATCTTATATAATAAGTTAACCTTAATTGGGTAGTAGTGGATACGAAATTTGAATACCCACCAGACAATAAAGATTACAAAACTCAAATACCCGTCCTAAATGACTAAACACCCGACCCGAATTCATGGCAATGATCATTATTGTTATTATTATTAATTACTTAATAATCATAAGCACAGATCCTCGTAATTCCAATTAAAATAGATGCTACGGGTTATTTTAATTATTCCAATTATCTATTTCATTACTAGAATAACATAGCATTATAATAATGCTTATTATTGCTATTATAAAGCTCCATAAAAGTCGAAGGGAGAGAGAGCATTGTTTTAAATACCATACTGCACCATCCAGTATTTGTTGTACCGGTCACTGATTCGGTATATGTATTACATATATTTTGTACCGACAGAAATATCGGTTGTACTAGCCAGTACCAGTTGTACTGGCCGATATTTCGACCTTTAATTTTTTTTTATTTTTTATTTCATTTTTTCAAACTACAAGCTCATTTTTTGACTCTCAATTCAGATTAGGCTATTTATAATTTGTATAAATGTATTTATATATAATTTATTCTTATATAGACTATTATTTTGAAATATAATTTATATATATTTATATATATAATTTATTCATATATCTACTATCCTGAAACGATACTGGTACCGAAACATTTCGTACTAGTGCCTTGACCGATATGACATCTGATACGGTATTCAAAACTTAGAGAGAGAGAGAGAGAGGGATGTACCTCTTTAACACACACAAAACAGACGGAAGAGCCAGAATGGCCTCATAATACACTATACCTTCAGAACAAAGCACACATGCACAAACCCAAAGTGTAAATTACAACACTTACAAACAAAAGGGGCAAACTGTTAGACCCCCACGTAAAGTTGCCGCACATGTCCTAGCCATGTTAGGGACATGCCCCTTGATCATGCCACGAGCATGTCTTGGCCTGTGCCTTGTCACATACGGGGCACCCAGTATGCTCATGGACCGGCCACATACATGCCTTAGCCCGTGCCTTGACACGCACGGGGCGCCCAGTATGCAGGCCGTGCGCACGCACATGCGTGCGCCACACCGTAGGCCCAGTGAGGTTAATAGCCATGTGCAACACAGCGCACGGCCAGGCATGCGCACGCCCATGCGCATGCGCCGCATGGCCCTAAGCACGCATGCAGGCTGCATGGCCCACCAGCTGGCCCATGCATGGCACCATGCCATGCATCACAGCTAGCCATGCCGAGCTACTTAGCCATGAACCAGACCGAGGACCACCATGCACCACCTTAGCTGAACCATTGGCTCATGCATGCCACGGCCATGTGGTCCATGCCACTATCTTCATTTATTTCATTTATGTTATTTATTTTATTTCTTTTATTGCAAAGGGACCTTTTAGGGGTTTCTAAGTTGTAACCTTTATAAATATGACCCTTAGTCATTTCTTGCACATCTTTTGATAAATTGACTAGAGTGAGGACATTGTTGAGAGATCATTTTCGGTGCTAGACACTTGGACTCTTTTGGGTGCAATTCATTGAATCTCAAATAGAGGATTATTCCATGCAATTCATTGAATTGGAGTAATCCATTTATCTTGTTTTTCAACTTGGTGCAATTCATTAAATCCAAGTTGTTTATCATTGTTCTTGTTATTTATCAATATATGAGATTTCTTCAACTCTTGTGCAATTCGTGAATTAATTGTTGAATTGCTTTATTTGTTCATTCAAGTTCTTAAGTATTTATACTTTGTTCTTGAGTGTTAATCTTTGTGTTCTTGGTGTTCATCATTAATTTTTGGCTTTCAATCCATCCACTCGTCATATTCGGCCAACCACATTGTTTGTCAACCTTCCATAATTAATTCATTTCTTCCACCTAGCCTTAGGCGAATTCCACTCCCCATTTCAATTTGAATTCAAATTTTGGCACTCTTGCCATATTTGAATTAGCCTTGGTCGACCACCTCACTTACCATAATAAGGTTTCCATACTTGAAAACCCTAGTTGACCCATTCATCACTCTTGGCCGGCCACACCCTGATCCATAATCAAATCCCTAGTTTTTAGGAAACCTTCCTAAAAATTCTCAATCACCTATTCGGCCAAGCTAGTACCGCCCACCTCCAAACCCTAATCCATCTTCCATCTCAAACTCTAGCCACATCATCCAAACTCTAACCCTAATCACCAAAGTGGCGCTATCCATGCAAGCCACTATTATCGTGCACCCCATGCAACCCTAGCCACCCAAACACTTAGCCATTTTTTCCAACATCCCATACACTCATCTTAGCCTAAACATTTAACCTCACATTGTCCAAATTACCACCATAGCCACCATTGTTCGAGAATCAAGCAAGAGAGGAACGGAGATTCGGGCATCACCAAGTTGCCCTTGGCGTGGAGATCCTAATGTTTAGGGACTTGACGAAGATCCCTAACACAAACTCCTGCGTTGCCATTTTGTATATATGCTATTGCCGCAACATATATATTCTCCCTTTTGGCAACTTGGACCTCAACGGTCTTCAGCTTCTTGGGTTCCGGCTTCGGCTTCTTCTGCACCTTCACCATCAACAGCCCGTCCTGATAGAGTGCCGATATCTTCTCGGGGTTTGCATCCTCCGGAAGCATAAACTTCTTCAAGTACTTACCCATCCTCCTCTCCATTCTCACATACTTCACGCCTTGATCCTTCTCTCTCTCCTTCCTCCTCTCCCCGCTTACCACCAGCATGTTGTCCTCCACTTGCACCTTGTCTGGTCCGGCTTCAGGCCCGGCATATCGATGACGAAAATGTAAGACTCCAGGTATTCCCTCATGTCCGCTGGCGTGGCTGACATCACCTTGGCATCTCGGACGTAAGCCCGGGATGGGGCTTGGTGGGACGACTAGTCGGATTCCCTGGAGAAGTCCAGGAGCTCATGGAGGCTATCCATGATGGTTGAGTCCAAACCCATCACTCTTAGGTCCATTTCTTTTCTTGCTGCAAGAAAACGATCGCTTGATTTCGAAATCATGTTGTCTCCTCGGTTGCGGGGAGCGGTTTGGTTTATATAGCAATGTAAAGCGGTTTGGAACCTTTTAGAAGATGTTCTTTTTGTGTTCTAGAATAATGGTACTGGTGGTGTTATTCTTTTCTCAAGTAAGGAAAGTGTCAAAGCCCTGAAGCCTTGTCATTTCTCCAAGCACACAAATGGTTGAAGAGTTGATGCAGTGAAAAAGCATTATCGGTGATGTTTGTCTTCAGGTCTGCTACGTGGTTGCCCACGAGCTAGTTCTGGTTCCACTTGGCTCTGCCCTCTTTGTGTTTTGTTCAAACTTCAACGACGGTGGCAATCCCAGGATGCTGATCTTTGGCAGCAACGAACATCGTATGCCGGTCTCGTGCAAAACATCTTTGCTTTGTTTAGTAGGTTTAATTTATAATAGATATTTTATGACTCAAATAATTAGTGAGGTGTTGTCAACGATGGCCAATGTATCCTTTTCCAAAAACAAAAAATTTCGAGGGAAAAATGGCGGTCATTTAACCCAAGATAACTATTTAATGACACCCAGCTCTCGTTGTAATTAGTAGATACAGTACTTCATCATACTCTCAAAATCGATGGCAATGGACCTGCAAAGAGAGAGACCTGCCTAAGTCTGTAGGTGGGAGAACACTACCAAAGGGATGCAAACAAGGGAGGAATCAATTAGTCCAATGGAATTGAGGTATATAATGAAAGAGTTAACTAAACAAAGCTAGAAAATGACACTTGCTCAGGGTAACCAAGCATGCCATTCCGTTCAAAACATTTCTTAGGATAACCGATTAGCACAAGGAAATAACCCTTGCTTGGGGCGAGCATCATTACTCACCCGTGATGGGTGGGCACTCATGATCAGAGCTAATGTTTGTCTCAATCTCAAGTTTCTTCTCTCACAGTTGCTCTCCTTGTGTGAGCACTCGCTGCACGCTATGTTGACCAAGACTTATGTTTGCCTCAAGCATATTTTTCCTCTCCTGGCGGCAAGCTTCACAATTTTGTGGTGCTCGCTTTGGGTTGCAAGTACTCTTTGCTTTTCCTGTTGCAAGATATTGTTGCTCGCCTTAGTGTGAGCATTGTATATACAATAATTCATAAAAATATTTTTAACATTTCTTTTTAGATTTAAAAATATTATTATTTTTCTTATATAATATTATTTGAAAAAAATAACAATTATCTTCAACTTATTTTCTATAGTAATTCATAATAATAAATAATAATTGTCAGACTAATATTGTTTTCATTTTACAAAATGCAATTCTTATATTATGTTCTAATTTATATATTAATACATTATTGATCTTTAGTTTATCATATCCACCATTTTTTTTATACCGCGTTCCAACTAGACATACGTGTCTTACAGTAGATGTTAATTTGCTAGTATTTATATATAGATATAAGATAAGAACATTTGAGTTAATAGCATATAAGTCTCGATAAATGTTTTAAAAAATATGTCCTTCCTGTGAGACATTACCACAAGTAAGCTAACATATTGGAGGGTTTATAATAATGAAAAGGCCAATTTTGATAAAGCAGGCCCGAGTAGGAAAGGGGCCCAACGGAAAAGGCTTTTGGCATCGATATACAAAGTCGACGTGTCAAGGACTCAGTCAAAACGGCAATATACATGCAACCGCCCACGAGAAAGTAGGGATTCATGCAAATACGTGACCACTTCAAACGCGGAGTGCACCAAAAAACTCGGATCAAAATAAGGGGATCCGCCGTCAACCGAACGCAATAATAGGATTTCATAGGTTCTAGGTAACCCTCAATAAAACTGAGATTTTCTTTCTTTCTAGGGGGACTTTTTTTCGAACTATTTTCTATGCTCTAAAGAACTAACTTAAGCGTCGGAGTTTTCACAGGTGAACCAGGCCACATTCACCAAAATCCTTGTGCAGGGTTGTGAGACAGGTTAGAAGTGAGACACGTCCCTAACAATATATGCCAACTTTGAGTCAATTATGGTGACATGTTCATTCCATGTCACAACAGCATTAGCTATTAATTAATAATTATTTTAGTTTTTGAGAAAGTATGCTTGGTATTTTCGAGCAGTTTATGAACTCCTGAGATCGAGCTCCCAAGCGACAACGAGTCAACGACCCTTCCAAATGCTTAAATTGATATACACCCCACATTCAAGCAAGTTCAGTAATACCAACTTACTTAAAAATCCAAGACCCGAGTCTACAAACGCTTACAATTTGAGCACTTTATGCTGATAATCTCATTCCGAGCTTGCTCATCACTGAATTATCCCAGCCTAGTCAAAGATCTCCTAGTTAGATCATTTGATCTTCAACCATGCCATAAAGTTATGGATTGTTTTCGAGCAGGAAGAAAATAAACTCTTGAATGGAAATACCGAGCAAGACCGATTTCTAGCCATGATTACTAAGCATGAAAAAGCCCTTGCTCAAAATACCAATGTGAGGGGAGTTATCCCCTTGGCTAGACCAAGAGAAGGACCCAAGCTAGAGCTCAAGGATGAGGTCTGGGCTGGGTTGAGCATACCCAAGAGGCCCAAAGAGAAGGGATGGTTAGGTAGATAACGCTAACAGACATATGGCAGGAGGCACAGTCTGACACCCCATTGGCCGCTAGACAGAAACATCCCTTGACCCTAAACATCAGCACCCATACGTGTCAGAAGGGTGGGAATGTTTTGCTGAGGTCACGCCGCATTAATGAGATGAGAAAAGCCATGAAGGGGAAGCATGTTGCATTCAATGCGACCCATTGAGAGTACCTCTACAGCCAAACCAGGCGTAACATCTCCCTATCCTTCGACTCGATCTCTTTCCGATGAGCCCGCATCTTCTGGTGAAAGAACTCATTATCTTCCGCCAAAGAGTCACATTCCACGGACAGATCGTGGTAGTCTTTGTTGATCTTTTTCATCTTTAAAAGCATAAGGCAGTTCAGTGCTCACTGTGCTCTGAACTCCTCTTCAAGAGCCTCCCAGCCTTTAGCAACCATCTTCGCGAGTTGGTCGGCTGCCTGAGATCAGAGAAGCAGAGTTATGAGAAGCCGGCAAAATGAAAGACAAGCTAAACGATAAAAAGGGACACTTACACGGACAAAAAGAGGCCTGAACTTCCGAGCCTGCTTTGCTACTAATTCAGCCAAGGCTTTCTCAAAGCCTAGCCTCGTTGCCTATGCCCTAACTCCCCTTGGATGGGGAGAGGGTCCTATGCCTGGCGACACCAGATCGACCTATGAGAACATCGTCAATGATCCTGCCTTCTCCTCACCTCAAGTGGAAGTCCCACCTCGAGGAACCTCTACACGACCGAATCCATCCCGGGCCGCGGAGGACGTCGATGAAGAACTATCCTCCACCAAGATGACGTCAACCCTGGTTAGAGAAGACTCCTCGGCTTGGGGAATCACGAGTTCCTGAGATGGACCATCAGAGGTAAAGTGTAAGAAAATATTAGGCTTGGAAGAAAGCTTAGTGGAAAATAAAAGAACAGATACCTAAGAAGCTGATGGAGGAGGGACCACTTCTGAGATGGCTAGAGGGGTCGATTCAGAGACAATAGAAGGAGTCACCTCCGAAACTACTAGAAGGGTCAGCTCCATGACTTCTGGAGGGGTCTGCTCCACAGCAAATGAAGGGGTCGGCTCTGGGACCAGAGGAGGGGTCGGCTCGGGCACAATGCCAGTAGCCACCTCCGGTACTTCGGGGGAGGTTGGTTCTGAGACTACAGAAAGGCTCGGGGAAATGAGACCTGAGGACTTTGATTGAAGGATGGGGGGCATCATCTCCCTGGCCAAAGACTCGTTGTAGGCAGCCTCCACTTGGGAAAGCCTATCTTCAAAGGGGGTCAGCCACCTAGCCAATGACTCATTGCAAGCGACCTTCGCCTAGGCAAGTTTCTCTTAGAAGGAAGGGAAGGCCTCCTTTGTAGGGTCGTACCCGCGAGGGGCTAGATTGTTAAAAGTGTTAAATAAGAGGGAGGAGATGGCAATGTGATCCTCCTCATCTTCCTTAACAAAACCTGGAAGAGAATGGCTTAGAGAGTATGGTACCCAGTAAACGTGGCACAGTCAACCAAAGTTCAGAGCATTACCTGTTGGCAGGTCCCCCAGCAGAACTTGCAGAAGGGGAAGGGGACTTGTCATGGGAGCAGCTTGGCGAGAAGAACTACTCCCCTCCTTATGTGAAGGGTCTGTTGAAGGCAGACATGAAGAACTCCCAGGGGATTTTTGCATTGGGACCTGTGGGGTTGAACGAGGAGCACCGCCGCACGAACTAAAGGGAGACCCCGCTGGCGAACAGAGTGATAAACCAGAAGGCTCGTCGCTGTTTCGGGTCGGTGGAGTAATGTGGGGAGGCTTTGAGGAACGAGAATGAGAATCCCCAGCTCCTGGACAAGAAGTGACCCTAATAGTGTTGTCATCAGTTTGTGACTACTTCTTTTGGCCACCTTCCTATTGGGAAGTGGTTCGATGTTTCCCCCTGGGAGGGGAAGGAGGAACCATAAAAAACTCGTGGCCGATCACATGTGAGTGGTCAGGAAGTGTTAAGTAACAGTGAATGTTGCTATCCGTCAGTAGCATCTCGGTCTCAGACAGTGTAGGATGAGCCGTTGTCCAAGACATCACGGTGTCAACCCTGAGTTCCTTTCTTTCCGATAGCTTGATGGAAAGAGACTTAGAAGTTGGTACGTTGGACCAGACAACATGAACAGGAAATTCTCGGTTAATCCTTTCCTCCTCAGGGAACTCTTAGCCTGAGTTGGAGACAAAGAAGAAGTGCCATTGCCTGTCCTTGACCGAAGAGTAACGCTTCTCCAAGGAGACGAAGCGTTTCTCTGGGGACAGAGCCTAAAAGTTGCAAATACTCCCATTGAGACGAAGGATGCAATACATGGACAGAAACTCTCGGGCTATCAGGTCTGGGTAAACCTCCGAATCCTCCTTGAGAACGATTCGAAAGGTGATACAGCTGGCCATCATTAGACGCCAGGCGTTAGGACTGCGTTGCACTGGGGCCAACCCCAAGAAGTCCAGAATGTCCCTAACAGGGTGGTAGAACAGCAGCCGCAACCCATTGTTAAACATCAAAGGGTAGAGGGCGACGTGCGTTGCCAGTCCATTAGAGTCCACCGCTGAGACACGAGGACCAGGAATCTCCAAAACATTCCCTGGAGGAATGTTGTATGACCTTCGGTAAGCACGAAGATCATCACCAGTCACGGTAGACAACCAATGTCTCTAGGTGAAGTAGTTGAGACGAGCTTCGATGTCACCTTGATTAGCCATGGCAAAAGAGATAAGAGAGGTAAAGCTTCAGGAATGAAGGAAGAAGAAGATAGGTAAAGCTTTGGGAACAAAGGAAGAAGAAGAGAGGTAAAGCTTCGAGAACAAAGGAAAAAGAAGAGAGGTAAAGCTTCGGGAACGAAGGGAGAGGAATACAGGCTTCAGGGGCAAAATGGACAAGGAAAGCAGGGTGATAGGCTTAAATAGGGGTGAGGTGACTGATGGCCTTATGGAGAAACAGCAACACAGAATTTGAAGAGGTGTGACAGTTATGGGAAAATGAACTAGGCAGTGCCAACAGGGCGTGTGGGTGACACGGGCCAACCCCAAACGAGGCGTGTAAGAGACCATCCTTTTAATGGGACAACCTTGATTAATGAAGGCAGGAACAATGAACAATTCTTCACTTTTTGCATAGGGGAGTCAAAGCGTCGTGGAGTAGTTTCGAATCCTAGAGTCCTTGGGAAGGTGAACGAGTGAAAAAGCATGTGTTGATATCGCAGTCCCCTTTTGCTCTGACATGTGGACGAAGGCAGCCATAACGACTCCTTGGTTAAAATGCAGAGGAACATGAAAGGTCTTTCTTTTTAAATTCCCAACCTACAAGTATGCTTGGAATTCGCGGGGTACTGTGAAGGGAGTTATCCTCTAGGCCAAACCAGGAGAAGGGATAGAGCTCACTGGGCAGACCAAGAGAAGGGCCCGAACTTGAGCCTAAGGATGAGGTATGGGCTGGGCTGAGCATACCCAAGAGATCCAAAGAGAAGGGATGGTTAGGCAGGTAACGCTGACAAACATATGGCAGGAGGGACAGTTGACACCCCACTGGCCGCCAGACAAAAACATCCTATAACCCTAAACATCAGCACCCAGACGTGTCAGAAGGGTGGGAATGTTTGGCTGAGGCCATGCCGCATTAATGAGACGAGAAGATTCATGAAAGGGAAGCATGCCGCATTCAATGCGACCTTGGGCACAGTACGCACGGCTTGAGGCCTTGTGTCAGAAGCAGTCACCATGGATGTCTGGCTGAGGCCATGCCACATTAATGAGACAGAGAGAGCTATGAGGAACAACCACTCCGCATTCAATGCATCTCGGGGCTCAGTACGCACAATGCAAGGCCTTGTGTCTGGAGTAGTCAACATCATACCTGAGTGGCCTGTAGCTTAGTAGGTGGATGGCATGGACACCCAATCTCATACGAAGCAACACACCCATTACCATGAAGGTTAGACGGTTAGGTATAAATAGATTCCTCCCATGACCAGTAAAGAAGTTGAGATCTACATGCAGTCTTACTATAATTTTCCTTAAGATATTCTCCCTTCATCTCCTTCACTGAGACTGACTTGAGCATCGGAGGTACCACGGACCCCGAGCCCACCATTCTTCATCTTAGCAGGAATCAATCTAAGCCCCAATAGAGTGGAGTTGTCCAGGCTGCAAAACACGACATCAACAACCAAGTTTGTGGAATTTCTACCTCTTGATTACTGAGCATGAAGTGTTTAAAGGCATGCAGAAAATTTGGCCTAAATCCTAGGAATATGATTGGGAGATATTTGACCAGGTTGGGATAATTTGGTTAAGAAAGTGCTCGAAACATTATGACCAATATAAAGTGTTCGAATTTGTAGCATTTGCAAACTCTTCAAAACATCTAGTCTGACAAATAATAATTTTTAAAACGTAATAATCTTGGCATCGAAGTAGCTTGATCTAGGAGGGTTGCTCAGTTATCAGGCTCTAATCCAAACCACTTAATCGTAACGAAGTGCTTGAGCATGGAATAACTTCCCCATCATATTGCTCGAGAATAGAAAGTTGCTTGACAATAGCTTTTGGGAGCTTCTAAAGTAAATAACAGAGTGCTAAACAAGTGTTTGATAAAGTGCCTCAAAGGATTTCAATTCATTGATAATTTTCTAATACACGGTATTGTGCCATATTACAAACTTTATATACACAGACTTCAAATAACAACTTTCCACAATTTACAGATCAAATGTGACCTGTCCACTGAGAATATTCTCTCATCTTTTCATTTATTCTAGATCATTCTAATGTGTAACCGAATCACAGCTTGCATCTTCACATGTATTGCTGTTGCGTTCCTTTTGTGTTGCTGAGCAATTTCTCTCTTTAGAGAAGCTATAAGAGTTGCTCGGACTTGTTTTCGTAACAGGTCGTTGATTGAGCAACAATCTTTGAAGAGAGTGGTCTTTGAAACAAAGAGATCCCATGGACGACGTTAACTGTTGAAGTAGATCTTTGCATGACCGGACCGGTAAAGAACTCCTCCTACAAAATAAGAAAATCATCACCGCACTTTGCCGGGTCTCGAACTGTAGAGAGCTCTCAATGAAGAAGTGAAGAGGAATGGCAAACATACTGTGCTAGTTTACTGATTTCTTTCAGGGGTTTACCGACCTCCTTCATGAATTTGGGACAAATTGTTAGGCCACGACGATCAACAAGGAGCCTTAAGCCAAATCCCAAATATCTGGGATGAAGTTGGACGTGAAAGACCATTGCATGCGGCATGCATGCCATGAGGTTGGATGTATGTGAAAATGCAATGGACTAGGTCATTGGCACGATGCAGTAGACAAGGCCATTGGCATGTGAAGAACAAGAAGATCACGCTGGAGTGGACTAGGTTAGTTGTAGTTGAGAGTTTTACGTCACTGGATGTATTTTTTCTGTTGCATGTTTATTTCCGTTAGTTATGCTTTCTGTTTTTATGTGTTTGTATTTCAGTTACTAGCTACTAGCTTCTCTTTTATTTCGGCATTATGTACGGTCCTTCCTTATTTAAGTAGCCAAGAATTTATCAATGGATAATCATAAAGCAAGTTATCTAAAGTGTGGTACATTCTCACCCAAAGAGAATATCTACTTAGTATTAAATCTGTAGTGGGACCTATTATTGGATTTAAAGCCAGGTTATGGGAACTAATAAAGAATGCATTGAGCATTTGGAGGCTGGGCTTGCCATAGTACAGGATGGGTTACAAAGAATGGAGCTCGATATGGCGGACAGGCTTCACCATTTGGAAGAAACCCTCAATTTCCTCTCTGACGCCTTGCTATCGAACCAGGAATTCGCAAACCACGGCAATCGCCACAAAGAAGGAGGACAACAAGTTGTATCCTCCAAAACAACGAAGCTTGATTTTCCTCGATTCTCAGGAGATGATTCGACGGAGTGGTTCAATTGTGTGAACCAATTTTTTGAGTTACAGAATACTCCTGAAGCCCAGAAAGTTTCTTTGTCCTCCTATCACTTGGAAGGAGAGGCCAACCAGTGGTGGCAGTGGATCTACAAGACATTCTGAGAGGAAGGACGCATTCTCTCGTGGGCAAATTTTGAAGACGAACTTTGGGCCCGTTTTGGGCCTTTGGAGTGCGAAGATTTTGATGAAGCTCTTACGAGAATCAAGCAAGCAGGTTCTCTGCGTGATTACCAGTGAGAATTCGAACGCTTAGGCAACCAGGTACGAGGATGGACTTAGAAAGCTTTGATGGGGACATTTATGGGTGGCCTAAAGTTAGAAATTTCGGATGGTATACGACTGTTTAAGCCCCAGACGTTAAAAGATGCTATAGGTTTACCGCAAATGAAAGATGACCAAATAGCAAGACAGAGGAGGTTCATACGACCTCCAACACCAGTGAGAGCCCCATTAGCTCTTCCTCCTGCAAATCGGGCTGCACCATCCACACTTGTGGCTCCTATGTGGCTCCTAATCGACTGCTAACTTGGGATGAAATGCAGCGGGGGCGAGCTCAAGACTTATGTTTTAATTGTAATGACCAATTTAATGTAGGTCACCGACAGATACTCATGTTAGAAGGACATGATGGCATCAACAACATAATCTGTGACGATGTCATTGACGAACCACCAGCTGAGGAGAACCATGAATAGCTGCCCGAACCAAAAATTACTTTGCATGTGTTAATAGGATGGACTGTGCCCAAGACTATGAGTGTAGTTGCCAAGATTGGTTCCCACGACGCCATAGTATTAATAGACAGTGGGTCAACTGACAATTTCATTAGTGAGCAGTTGGCTAACGGACTACAGGTACCAGTGGTGCCCACCAAATCTTTCATCATGCGAGTAGCCAATGGAGAGAATCTTAAGTGCCAGGGGCGGTTCGAAGAGGTACGAGTGGACTTGCAAGGCACTCATTTCCCTTTAACTCTTTATTCTCTTCCACTTACAAGGCTGAATCTAGTCCTGGGAATTCAATGGCTCGAGATGCTTGGTTCTGTGGTTTGCAACTGGAAGCAATTAACCATGGAAGTTTTTTGGGAGAACCAGATCAAGCGGTTGCAAGGGGCTGATAGTGAAGCTATTCAAGCGGCATCACTCAAGGAGCTATCTAAAGAGGCTCGCCAAAGCCATGCAATCTTCGCAATATGCCTACAGGTCAACACTAAGGAGCCACAAGAAAACACACATCCTGGCATGTAGGAAATATTGCAGGAATTTTCAGATTTATTTAACGAGCCTTCAAACCTACCGTCCACCAGAGACGTTGATCACTGCATCTCCCTTAAGGAAGGAACCGAGCCAGTTAATGTCCGACCATACCGGTATGCGTACTATCAAAAGGAAGAGATTGAGAAGTAGGTCCAAGATATGTTGAACTCAGGCCTTATTCGACCCAACACTATCCCTTTCTCATCACCAGTACTATTAGTGAAGAAGAAGGATGGAAGTTGGCACTTTTGCATGGATTATCGTGCACTTAACGCTGCCACCATTAAGGACCAATTTCCAATTCCCACGGTTGATGACATGTTGGACGAGCTCTATGGTGCTTCTTACTTCACCAAGCTAGACTTGAGAGTTGGGTACTGTCAGGTACGAGTAAGTCCTCCTGACATCCCAAAAAATATTTTCTGTACTCACAACGGACATTATGAATACTTGGTTATGCCATTTGGCCTTTGTAATGCTCCTTCTACATTTCAAGAAATCATGAACTCTATATTCCATCCTCATCCTAGAAAATTCATATTAGTTTTCTTCGATGACATATTAGTTTATAGTCCTACTTGGGACAAACATTTGATGCATGTAAAACAGACTTTGGCGACATTGAGGCAGCAATAGTTCTTTGTCAAGGCTAGCAAATGTGCCTTTGGGCAACAAGAGTTGGAGTACTTGGGGCACATTGTCATCAGTCTGGGAGTAAAAGTGGACGATAGCAAAATTGCAGCTATGGTGGCATGGCCACGGCCTACTAACATTTTTGAGCTACATGGGTTTTTAGGTTTGACAGGCTATTATAGGAAGTTTGTCCAAAACTATGGCATTTTACCTCGGACCCTCACCAATCTCCTTAAGAAAAGCCAATTCGGATGGCACGATGATGCAAAGGCTGCCTTTCTTGCTCTCAAATAGGCCATGACAACCACACCAATGTTGGCAATGCCCAACTTCAACGAATTCTTCACTATCGAAACCGCTGCATCCGGGGAAGGAATTGGAGCAGTGCTGTCTCAACAAGGCAAACCAGTGGCGTTCATGAGTTAGGCCCTTGGGGTGGCCAAGAAGTCTTGGTCTACATATGCCAAGGAGGTGTTGGCAATCGTAAAAGCAATACGCTTGTGGCGGCCTTATCTCCTAGGCCAAAAATTTTATATCCAAACTGATCAACATAGTCTAAAGTATTTTTTGGAGCAACGAATAGCCATGCCGAAGCAACAAAAATGGGTAGCCAAACTCTTAGGCTACGACTACAAGATCACTTACCGCCCGGGTCATGAAAATTATGCAGGTAATGCTCTCTCACGAAAGCAAGGTAGGCCCATTCTTCACCATATTTTTATTCCTTAGGTTAGCTTATGGGAAGAAATCAAGCAAGCTGCAAAGGAGGACCCGTATATCCAGTCCATGAGCCGTGTGGCCACAGACCAACTCGACGGCCCCTATGTATGGCATAATGGCCTACTTCGTTACAAGGAAAGGGTCATTGTACCAGCCGATCCTGCCTTACAAGCCAAACTGCGGCACGAGATGCATGACACCAAGGTGGGAGGTCACTCAGGCATACTTCGCACATTCAAAAAATTGGGGCAACAATTTTATTGGCCAGGGATGCTCCGATTAGTCCAAGAATATATCAAAGGGTGCATGGTGTGCCAGAAGACAAAGGCCAAAACTTTGGCTCCAGCAGGGCTCCTACAATCGCTACCCATTCCATGCCAAGTGTGGGACGACATCACGTTGGATTTCATTGAGGGATTACCCGCCTCGCAGGGCAAGGATACCATCATGGTGGTCATCGACAGGCTTAGTAAGTCAACTCACTTTCTTACTCTAACACATCCCGTTACGGCTAAGAATGTGGCAGAAAAATTTGTGGAGGGTGTCCTTAAGCTTCACGGAATGCCCAAGTCCATCATTAGTGTCCGAGACCCAATTTTCGTGAGCAAATTCTGGCAAGAGTTCTTCAAGATGTCAGGCACTAAACTGCAGCTCAGTTTCGCGTACCACCCGCAGACCAATGGCCAAACAGAAGTCATCAACCGTTGTGTCTAACAATATCTCAGATGTTTTGTCCACCAATAGCCACAAAAATGGAGCTGCTACTTACCTTGGGCTGAATACTGGTACAATACAACCTACCATATCTCCACGGGAATGACCCTTTTTCAAGCGCTGTATGGCCGTATGCCACCCACTATTCCGTTGTACAACGTGAGGCTCTCACCAGTGCATGAAGTTGATCAGCAACTACTAAACCAGGATGAACTGCTCCAACAACTTAATGCCAACTTAGCACGCTAAGTTAATAGGATGAAGCAATTAGCAGACCAAAAGAGGAGAGATGTATCGTTCGAAATTGGCGAGTTAGTACTTTTGAAGCTGCACCCATACGGCCAGCAAACAGCTTTCAAACGAGTCCACCAGAAATTGGCTAGCCGCTTCTATGGGCCTTACAAAGTTCTGGAGAAATTTGGCTCCGTCGCATACAAGTTACAACTACCTGATGGGTTGCGCATTCACCCAGTTTTTCACATATCGCTACTAAAACGATACACAACTAACGGGGAAAATGTGGAGGCGCAAGCCACGGAGTTGCCACCATTCACCGACGAAGGGATAGTAGTGGTGGAACCACAGACTATTCTAGATAACCATTGGATCAAACAAGGAGCCTAGATTATCGAGGAGAGTTTAATGCACTGGAAACATCTGCTGGCGGAGGAGGCGACATGGGAGCCCACAAAAAAGCTGCTGGACATGTTCCCAGGTGTGGACCTTAAGGACAAGGATCCTCGTAATTGGGGGGGGTATTGTTAAGCCACGACAGTCAGCAAGGAGCCTTAAGCCAAATCCCAAATATCTGGGATGAAGCTGGACGTGAAAGACCGTTGCATGCGGCATGAATGCAACGAGGTTGGACATACATGAAAATGTAATGGACTGGGTCATTGGCATGATGTAGTAGACTGGGTCATTGGCACGTGAAGAACAAGAAGATTACGCTCGAGTGGACTGGGTCAGTTGCAGTCGAGAGTTTTACATCACTGGATATATTTTTTCTGTTGCATGTTTATTTCTGTTAGTTATGCTTTCTATTTTTACGTATGTTTGTATTTCAGTTGCTAGCTATTAGTTTCTTTTTTATTTCGACATTATGTACGTGTCCTTGTTTATTTAAGCCGCCAACGATTTATCAATAGATAATCAGAAAGTAAAGTTATCTAAAGTGTGGTCATTCTCCCCAAAATAAATATCTACTTATTATTAAATCCGAAGCGGGACCTATCACAAATTGTTGGCATTCGAAATCACTCGGTGAAAATGAAAGGAAAAGAGAGAGAGATTGTCGTGAGTGGAAAGGAGAGAGAGATTGTCGTGAGTAGGCTTTGAGAAAGGTGGAAATGACAGTGCTTGAGTTGGGCTACGAACGCAACAACGATGATAATAGCTGGGAGAGAAACAGAAGAAAAGACAAGAAATAGTTTTGAGAAAAAAGCGTAAGAGAGCGTGGGAGAGATGTAAAGTGGCGTGATGTTAAAGCAAAGGGAGAACTGTAAGAATGGAATCAATTTGCCCGTGAAAATTCGAATATCAGTTGGTGTGAATGTAAGAATAAGAGAAGAATCTAAGGATGGATGAACTGTGCATGAGAAACCAACCAAAGCTGACCTAGAACCTAAAATCGGCAGGACAGAGTAAAGGTCCGCCAGATGAACAGTAAAACCTATACAAGTCATCGCCTATCTGAGGGGCAAAGAAGGTGTAGATGGGAGTATGGGATTACGAGGAGACGGGGCTCAACGCAATTGAAAATGGGGGAATCGTGTTGTAGTGGGATTTCTTCAATCAAAATCAGCATAATTATCTAGCCCCACCGTTGGCTGAGTCCGCAAGCTAAAGCCGACAGAGATAAGAGTGCTTTATCCGGTTGTCGGGGCGGAGAGCTTTGACAGAAAGGGACATCAAATAGACTGGATCCAGACAACACCTTTGAAGACAATTTTTTTCATTTACGTACCAAGAATTTAGCAACATCTCGCTCTCTATTATAGAGATTATATATTTTTATATATATATATATGCATTTTATGAGTGGGGTTAAAGTCGACCAAATAAAACCCATCTACTTATAGATTGTTGCGTTTCTATTAATTCTCTGTCATTCTCTCCAAACTAACACCTTTTATGCTATGGGCCCGCGTAATAGAATGTGTAACGGAAGGATCCACAGGGGAGGTAGCTAGATCAACCCGTCGTGCCTTACCTATAATGTCGGAGAGACAAAAAGAACTAAAAGAAGAACTCAACAAACGCAAGGTTTGTGATGGAAAATATCTCCATAATTTCTTATTAGAAGCAAAACTGCTTTATTTGTAGAGACAGTCAATTATTCTTCCTTCGGCAATAAAATATTTATAGAAACAAAATTAACATAATAATAACTACCATAATAAAGACAATAATTTCTAAAGAAACTTCCCGGATTGCCAGCAGCTTCCTATTATGCTTTAACTTTCCTTGTCCAACCTTTATTCCCATATCATTTCCATAATCTCCTTTGCATGATCTCATCATGGATTTTGTCTTCAACTTTATGTATGAGGTCTTCAAGTTTTAGTCCCATTTAACTCATTGAGTAGCTCGTCAATAATGGGTATCGAAAACTTATCCTTGACTGTGATTTGGTTGAGTGCTTGATAGTCCACACAAAGATGCCGAGAGCCAACATGTTTCTTAACCAACAGGACCGGGGAAGAGTAGGGACTAGTACTAGGACGTACTACACCCGATTGCAATAATTCAGAAACTACCTTCTCACACTCTCTCTTTTGAAAGGGCGAATATTAATAGGGCCTGCACGAGGCAAGAGTAGAATCTAGTGATTGTGTGATCTATCAGGAGGGCAACCCACTGGGTCTGAAAAACCCACTGGGTCTGAAAAAACATCTTGATATTTGTGTAATAGTAGTGAGCCATTGGTCGAAGATGCCCGCTAGGGAGGTCAGCACCTAGGTGAATGTTGAAACAACTGAGGCCTTGCGGATCCTGACTTGTCGTTGGTAAAGTTTGCATAACAATCCTGATTTTCTTTTGAATAGGTACTTAGGTGGCTAGTACTCTATCTTCAACAACCTTGTGCCGAGGACCCTTGATCCCTCTTAACTAACTCAATTTGGTGGTTCTCGTACTGGAAGCTCATCAATAATTTAGTAAAATCCCACCAAATGAGACCCAAAGTTCAAAGCAACTGCTTGCCAAGCACTGCGTCACATCCCTCCAAATCCAACAATAAAGAATCGATGGAAAACTGGGTCCGTTGGAGCATAATGCTCCCCCCCCCCCCCTTCTACAATCCAATTTCTCACCGTTTGCCACCATAGCCTTCATACCCATAGCTTGTTGTGACTTCAACCCCATTCGAAAGGCTAGAGCAACATTCAAAAAGTTATGAGAGCTACCCGTGTCCAAAAATAGTGTGATCCCCTAACCCTATAGAACTCCACAGACTTGCATCGTTTGAGGGGCCTTGATCCTATAATAGCATGCTAGGAAATTATCCGGTCTTCGTTTTCATAGTCTGGTTCACTTAATCGGTCTTCTCCCTTCCCTTGGCTCTCTCTGGTATATACTCCTTCAATCAAGAAAAGTTTCTTACAGATTGCCCCGATGTAAATCGCTCATCACAATTGAAGCAGAGCCCTTTGGTCCGCCTTTCCTGCAACTCGCTTGGGCTGAGGTGTTTAATGGAAGGTGCCTTACTCCGTGATAGTGCTACCAAAGGCAATGGGGACACCATCTCGGTAGGTGTTGGTCGTTTGGCCTCTTAGTCCATAGGCCTCTTCCACGCCACAAGGAAAGGCATGAGAGACACTTACAGAACATCTCCACGCCACATCAAGGCATGTGCACCCCATTAGTGCATTGCATTGAAGCCTAATTAGAGACCACAATGTGTTGCCCCCTCATGCTTCCTCTAGTATCTTCATGCTTTTCTTTTAGTGAAAGCTACAGAATGCTCTAGATTCACCCACTTGCTGAAGGCCATCAGCTGCATATACACCAAAGGAACACAAACATCCGCAGCTAGCTAGCCTAGTGTATTCCACTAAAATCAAGTCTTGACACCTTAGGGTAGCTTATGCTACCTCCTTTTTGAGACATTCCCTTGGCATTTACTCAAGTTTCCTTCAACCATTTTTCACACAAAGCACACGTAGGTTTTTCCCAATTTAGTTACCACTCAAAGTTTAGCAATGAAGCTAATTGGAAGGAGCTCAAGGTTTGACACTCAAGTAAGTGGGTTTCGGATAATGCTTATAAAGCATTCCAGATGAATTTTGTTTTTGGAGTCTATTTTGTCAATTAGGGTTTCAGAGCTTCTATATTAAGGGCTTTTAATGAGTAGAAAGGGTTTCAGAATGGTCCGTATGGATGGAAAGCAAGGTATACAGTCAAAATTAATGTGTGTTGGCCAATAAGTTAAGGAGCAATACCACGAACTACACTCCCATCTTATTTTCATCTTAATATCTAAAAATGCGGCACTCTTATTACTCTTTTGTCGTCTTTTTTTATATTTTTTATTTTTAAGAAGAACTTCCAAAATTAGTGAGATGAGATTATCGTTTATAAGATTTTTCCAAGTTAAACGAAAATTAGTTAATAGCCATTCATGAGTGTGCTCGTAGTCACCATCTTTAATTATAAGACCTATTTGTTTATTTTTCCATCATTTGCTTTTCATATGATATGCTGATGATGCAAATTATATGTGGTTATTTGTTTATTCCTTCCGCAATTAAAGACTCTAATTATATTTTTTATGACTTGGCTTTATTTAAATTTGCTCAACAGAAAATGCGCATTCAAGCATTACAGCAATAAGAGGTACGTTTTGATTTCTGTGTTACAATATGCCTTTCAAAGTTCATCATTCTCATCATCCTCAATATAAATTGAGGGCCCTTCTGGCTTTTCTTCAATGTATCCATACTTTCTAAGGAGCCACAATATCATCCGAGCCACGTTACCAAGAAACACAATCCCCATCAGCATCAGCCATACGAGCACAGCCCATTTCATCAAAAAATAGAGTTTCCCCTTTTCATGATCCGGTGTCATGTTAATCAATCCAAGAAAATATGTACCAGTTAGTGTTGTGATTGCAATCCACATAGTGATCATCTGAATCCACATCCATCTGCGTCGCTTTATAGGCAATCCACTCACTAGCAACAATATTATGCTCAATGATGCAAGGAAGGCAATGGTGTTAAAAATCATAAATTGACTATAACCATCCGTGCCGTTATAAGCCATCACCACCTCGCCTACCTTGTGTGGATTTGCCACAGGGTTGCCCTCAGAATCCACTGAATAGTCATCTTGCCAAACACCACCTGGTGGTGATATTGCTCCTTGAAAGGCCACTGATGCAAGTAGTGATGCTACAACCATTAACGCACTTCGTTTCCTACCCAACCAATCGATGTGTTTATGTTTCACAACTGGTTGCTTGTCACCCGTTTCTTGTGAGGATAATGGCTGTGTTAAGGGAGCATTTTCGACTATTTCAGGATAAAAGGTACTTGATGGTGCCTCATTGATTTTTAAAGCTCCAGCTTTTTTCAAGGAAACTTTAATTTCCATGTCTCTTATATCTCTAGGACCTTGAGATAAGATGTCCAGCGCGGTGAAGCCACTTGCATTTTGGGCATTTACCTCTATCTTTGTCTGGTTGAGCAAAAATTTTATGATCTGCAACAATTTGAAACATTCCTCTCAAATCCTAATTATACGACAGCTAATAGGATAAGTAGAAAATTAAAAAAAAATAATTCATACAATTCTGTATAGACTAGAAGATACGGAGCATTGATATGATAGAGCGAGAGACATATGAAACAATTAATCATCATAGTAAACTGCGCTAAAGGCATCCATATGGCCATAAAAGTTGTATAAATATATAGAAAGGGTGATTCAACCCAAGGCAATATTATGAAGAGGTGTAAAAGGAGCCACAACCTGTTTAGTGAGATAGGTGATTGTACTGCACCTGCTCACTTGGGTGGTGATAGAAAAAATAAGTTAGAAATGGATGCCACATTGGTGTTTTCCAACTTCAACCCGAGCTGTTTCATTAGTGCTTCAGCATTAGAGTAATCCTATTTCCTGATGAATCCTAGAATAGATAACCAAGCTGAAAATTCAACTTGAAACAAACAATGAATCTTTAAGGGTCAAGAAAACAACCCAGAAAATATTGAACAATCAGCTCTAAACAAAATGGATGCCTAAAATTAGGCCAGACCGAAAGCAACTTGGACGAAAAGGCCTGGGCACAAGTCATCTTAGACCAACACATTGCACAATCAGACAATCTTAAAAGAGAACTACCTTAAACATTGTATACTCTCTATAGTTGAAAGGGGCCACCAGGTCCCATAACAGAGTTTATTCCCACACCACATGGTTAAAAATGCATAACGAAACGCGAGAGGGGCTATTGTTTTACAAATTATGGTTGTGAAAATCAAACAATCTCAAACCTTAAAGTATCTTAAATCCTAAATCCTAGCCTATCAGAAAGCAGTATTGAGACAATATTGATCACAGAGCATACAATATATTAAATCACCCTGAAGTCATAAGAAAAAAGCTGCAAACATACCATTGATTGTTTCCTGGAAACAGCAACATGTAAGACAGTGTTACCATCGGAATCCCTCCAATTCACGAACTCATCATCTCCCCCAATACCTTCCACCAAAACTTTCAAAGCCTCCAACCTGTTATGCTTCACACACAAGTGGAGCCCACTCTCCCCCCCACTGGTGAACACCCGAGTGGCCTCCGGTCTGACTCGGACCAGCTCGGTCAACACCCCAACTCGTCCCTTGATCGCCGCGAGATGCAGAGGAGTCCTACCCTCAAGATCCCACACCAAACACATATCAGGGTTAACTAGCATCAAATCTTTGACAATTTCAACGGACCCTGTCGCCGCTGCCAAGTGTAGAGGTGAAGAACCGCCAGGGTTCAACTCGGCCGCAAGCTCTGGCTTCCGAGCCAGTACTTCTTTTGCAAAAGCAGAGTGACCCAGAAGTGAAGCGAGGTGTAAGGCCGTGCCTGAGAGAGTAGGGGTGTTCTTGCTGAGGAATTTAGGGTCTTCTTGGAGTAGTTCAAGGAGAGATGGTACTGATCCTTTCCTGGCCGCTTCTCGAAGCCTATTTACCATTGCTCTTTCCCTACCCTTTTCTTCTTCGTCCCTCTCATCGTCCAACAGGCTCAGCAGCCTCATCGTCTCTTTGCTTTGCTCCTTCTCTCTCTACAGTTCTCTGATTTGGCGTACAGGAAACGAAACGATGGTGCGACGAACTCGAGACAGACCCAAGACTCGATTGTATCAGCCTTTATCGCGGAAAGAGAGATTTGTATAATATATAAATCAACCATAAACCGATTAAATAAATCATACTTATTTATTTAATTTAATGATTTCGCATTGAATTGGGGTTGAGTTTGCGGTGATAAAAAAATAGATTTAACAGATAAAATTAAATTATATTAATTTATAAGATTATTTTTATGTAAATTTTTTATAAATATTACAGTATTTATTTTATTTTATTTCAAATATTATATGTATCATCTATTTTATTATTATTTAACTTATAAATTAAACATAATAAATACACTCTAATAATCTAATGCTAAAAATAGCAGCAGAATGATACATAGCGTTAATCATAAAAAAATAAAAAATAAATTGCAGCGATGTCTCGTTAAACAGCTAGCGTTTTAATTGAATCTTAATACATTAATTAATCTATTTTGTTATACTCATACCAATTTGCAGATGTGTAAGAATTTTCTCGACAAGAAGAAATATTAGAGATTCTATGTGAATCACCTTGCAGCAGTCCGTCATATTTTCAGCTTTCTATGGTCAAAGCCTCCGTTTTAGACTTTTGGGGTTGTGGTTCGCTAGTTTGGTCAACTTCGATCTCGCCTATCCTTTGATTGTATTACATATGTTTTTTTATAATAGAAAATACTTCATTCATAACCATACAAGGTGTACAAAAGACACAAATTGTGCAGTACCATCTAACAAGATTCTAGAAAATAAAAAATTTTGGACATTGATACCATTGTACACTATCATCTAACCTTGCATGTCTTGCCAACAAGTGAGCCACCCTATTTCCTTCACAGCCTACATGAGAAAATTCATGATCCATTAGCTGATAAA